>JBCNJP010000729.1:0-11174 GCA_039602395.1 Deinandra increscens subsp. villosa
TTGTGACAACTTCTAATTGTCAAGGGTGTTTATTGCTTAATCGTTTGATAGTTTAGTTAAGGGTCTGGTAATAGTTGTTAAGAGCCGTTAGGATGATTAGCTTAAATAAGGGGTCCTCATTTCATTTCCTGTAGCTTCGAATTCTCTTTGATTTTACTTGTAATCGTTTGCATATCGTTTTAATCGAAGAACTATGGTGTTTGATTTGATTCTTCTTGGTTCAATTCTATTTCCGATTGTTTGATTTCTCAACATATGTAAACCCTTCTATTTCGATATTTACTCTCCATTTAATTTCTTCCATGTTTATTGTATACAAATTTCATTTTAATACCTAACTGATGTTACATTTATTAAATGCAGGTGCATTAGAGTGAAAAACATGGCTCCATTATATGAACACTGATGCAAGCATCAGCTCAGCAGCAACTGTCACACAAATCTGGTTCTAATTAGCTAGGTTTTTTTTTAACTTCCGTGTGTTTATAAGCCTATCATTGTATTGTAATGGGCCCTTTAATATTTATTTCGTTTATTTCTGTCTTTTAATTATGTATGGTATGTATGCTAGGTATTAACTTAGCGGAATTATTGGGCCAGAAATGACTTTTTTTTTAAAATAAGCTCCAGATCGTGGGTTTGCTATTTTTTAGCTAAGAAACAATCCCAATAACCCATGACATCTGGCAGTTTAAAATTTTGTTATTAACTTAGCAGAATTATTGGGTCAGAAATAACTTATTTAAAAATACGCTACAGATCGTGGGTTTGCTGTTTTTTAGCTAAGAAACAATCCCACTAACCCACGACATCTGGCAGTTTAAAATTTTGTTTTTAACCTACGAAACTGCTTTTTTACGGTTTTTATAAAAGATCGACGGCTGAGATTTGCTGAATAGCCTTTCAGTGGGTTTTGTCTTTTAGTTATATATGTTAAAGACTTTAATACCCTTTTGAATTAAAGTAAATAAAATGACTTAGATTCCAAATATGTGGCTAGGAAGTGTTCTCATGATTCTCACAATAATAAAAGGTTCTCAAATGATCCTAATATAGAATAGTAATACAATTTGTAAAAGTTAATAAATATAAAATGCGTGACTTGTAGTTGGATGGATTGGCCGGTGAAAACAAACAATATTTAATTCGTTTAAACATTACTTAAATGTTATTATTAGTAGTAGTCGGAGGATCGATTAGTTGAATATCGAATATATTATAAAATGAAGCTGCCAATTAAGACCCAACTAATGCGGGCGTAACACATGATGCGTGTATATATATTTTATTATAATTAAAATTATAATATAATCACAATATGACGTCGTTTATATACCCCCGGCCACGTACCTACTCTACTCTCTTAATCAATATACATTAAAAGTCCTTCCTTATAAATGAAAGTAAACCCTTTCTGCCACTGCTACTTCTATGATCTATCTGCTGGTTTGGATCGTTCTCCAATTCCTCTTAAGCCACACATTATATAAGCAGGCCGGGAAGGTAATAGTTTCTTTAATTTCTAACTTGTGTTTTTATATAGTATTTGTTGTTATATTGGATTCTCAGTTTTCTTTTGGTATATCTTATATCTATTAGCTTAATTTGTGGTTACCTGAATACCTGTAACTTATTAGTTTGCTAACTTTCTTTATGGGTATAATTACAAAGATGTATGGCTTGATCAAGTTTTGAAACAAAAGTTTAAAATATACGTGTTACAATTTTTAGAAGCACGTACGGCCGGTCAAAAGCGGAATAAAGAATCAAGCCAAGATCAAATAATGAAATAATGAAATGATATTTTTCAACTTACTGACCATATAAGGCTGAGTCAATGAAACCTTTGGCAAATCTAGACACTTAGTTAGAAATCTCAAGCTAAACACTAAGCTTGGTTTATTAATTTAGACACATCACACAATCCAAAGAAAAAACTTTTACAACTTAGCATAGAGCTTAAACATTTACCTACCATCTCTAATAAAATGTCTTTTATACATATATACAAAACATGAATGCAAGTTTCAAACAACAAAACTAACATAGCAATTAAAAACCATGCGCAAGCTTATAAATTGTATGGTTACAAAGTAAAAAGCTCACATTCAATAGAGAATGATCCTAACTTGAAAACATCAACATAAACGATAAAAACTTTTCATATATTTAAAGTCAAATGATTCAAATAAATTTAATCTCACCCGGTGATATGATAAGACTAACCAAACATAATTATGAGTCTTGACAATCACACATGGAATATATAACATGGTAAAAATATAATCTAAAGTGTAAATGTTGTAGTATGCTTATCAAACACTTGATGATCAACTACAAATACAAGAAAATGACAAAACTAACCTAAAATATTAAATTTTTCAAGAGAAACTAAGGGTCTGTTTGGTATGAGGTAACGGAATGAGCAATGGAATGGAATGGGCTAAGGAATGGAATGACCGAAAGTATGAAATGGATCATTACCATTCCATCAGCCTGTTTGGTTACCATGTGGGAATGAAATAAATCATTGTTTCGTATTGTTTGATGGTTAATAAAAGCGAAGTTATCGAATATAATTAACCAATATTTCTATTTAAAATTAATATATTTGTTTTATATTTATATTTTACAATGTTTTAATTTTTAATTTTTTATTTTTTATTTTTTATTAAATAATTTAATTTATATTTATTTTTAATTTTATTTGTTTTTTATTTTTTATCTTTTATTTTCTAATTTAATTTTATCTATAATATTTTTTCCTTTTTTTACTTTTTATTTTTTCTATAAAATTTTAAAAAGAAATCTAATTGAAAAAAAACTTTCATTCCATTCTTTGAAGGAATAAAAAAAAACACCCCCCCCCCCACATGAAATGAAATCTTTAAAAATAGAAGGAATCACATTCCTCGTGTAATGGTTCATTCCATTCCAATGTGCTACCAAACATGTCATTTTTCATTCCGATGTAATGACTCATTCCATTTCACCCTCCATTCTTGCATACCAAACGCTACCTAAAGCTTAAGCTAAAGAAAATGAGTAGAAGTGGTGTCCTTGCAGGAAAGAGGCAATTAGCTATTTATAGGTAGTGTGAACAAATATCACAGGCGGCTTAACATTATCTCTTGTTAGTTGACACCTTGTTTGTGGTCTTGAAAAAACAAATTTTGACATATGTCGCCTTTCATGGCCATGGCATCAAGAGTCACGGGCCATGAACCTTGGTCGTGAAAAAGTAAGTATCAGAGGCGTGACGTCCTCAAATTCTGATCAGGATACTAAGTCCTTGTCACAGCTTAAGCTAAAGAACATGGCCAAAAATGAAAAACTAAAAAATGCCTTTAAATATTGTCAAAGGAAGTTAGACACAACTACACATATAACTCACTCTATTCAAAATATATATAAAAAAAGGCATATTAGTTTCTTTAGCTGTCATAAAATGGGAAATTATTGATATTCCAAATATGTATAAAATAAGGCATATTAGTTTTTTAGTTGTCATATTTTGTTTCTTAGTAATAATAATAACAAAGACAAAAGAATTAATAATAATAAAGACAAATAAGACTACTATAAGACAAAATTAGAATTTGTATTTTGTATAATACGGTAATGATGTGCTATGGTTTTAAGTATTCACTAATTAAAGTGTACTAAATGTTGTGCTATGGCTTTTGAATTCTTGTTTATTTTTTATTCTTGAACAAATATAATAGAAATTATATTAGTGTTAAACTATATTAGTTTTATGTATTTGTTTGATTTTGATTTTAATATGTGATTTGAAGGGTTAAATTCTTGAACAAGTCAAAACATAAAAAATTGTATTTTTCAAACAAACCTAAAGTTATTATTTTTATAGTTTATGAAATTAATTATTGAAAGTTTGTAATGACATGTGTGATATGATATTTGAAGTTTAGTTTCTTTTTTTTTTGGATAATTTCTTTGAATTATTTATTGGATTTTAATAATCTTAAATATTGTCTATTGACCCATAATAATCTTATATTTGTTTTTTCCCTACAATAAAGTTAACTTTTTAACTATTGGAAAATAATACACCCCCATTAAAAAAAGTTAACCTCCATTAGAAAGTTAACTTTTTAATGACTAGCATCACTATGACGTCTTATGTGCCATGTTTTTTATGACTAGAATCAAACAAAGATTTTTTTAGGATTTTTGTATTTTTAATGCTCTGAAGAAAGGTTTTTATCCGCTTGTAAAAGAGTTTTTTTTGGATGGTTATTTTCTGAAAACATTTCTTCACACTCATCAAAACAAAGACGCCACTTGGATGCCCGACAATCATTAAAAAGTTAGATTTTAGAGTAAATTACGGATTGCGTCCCTGTGGTTTGCTAACCTTTTTGAATTGAGTCCAAAGGTTGAGAAATTTTCATCTGAAGGTCTGAGGTTTGTATTTCTTTGCTATTTGAGTCCCTAGGCCTAACAGAGTTAAAATTTTCTGTTAACTCAAAGGGTATTATAGTAATTTTACACATCAAGGACATGTTATGTAAATTAATAAGGTTATAAAAATACAGGGGTATTTTTATAAATTTATAAATATAAAAGGACTATTTCTGTAATTTAGATAAAAATTAAAAAAAACAAACAAACAAAATCCTGCAACCTTGTGACCTCCGGCCGACGAACCTCTGCTCCGGCGAACCTGACCGACTCTGACCATGGCGGAGGTGCAAGGGAAAGGTAGCGGCGGCTCCATTTTTTTCGGCAAAGATCCGCGGCGACGACGTCTAAATAAAAAACGCAGAGATTTGAATCAGCGGCGACGGCGTCTGCCGATTGGGGTTCTCTGCTCCTCCAACGGCGGCGACGAAGACGTGTGGTTGGTCGGAATGACGAAAATCGCGTGATGTCCGAACAGGGGAGAGAGACGGTGGTCGATTGGGTTTCTTCGGTGAACGACGGTGCAGGTTGTCGCCGGGTTCGTGGCTCTAAGTCGCCGCCACCGCTGCTACTGGGTTTGCTGGGTTGATCGGACGGAAGGGGGAAAGAGGGTGGTGTTCCAGGTTGGGTTCGGACAGGGGGAGGTTCGCCGGTGGATCAGATCGCCGTTTGATTGCAGAAGATCGGCTCGTCGCCGGCAGAGCAACGACGACGGAAGAATCGGTGAACAAACCTAGTCATGTTGTGTTCGTGACATCGAGACGAGTTCGTAGACGGGTCGAACGCGATTTATGGTCAAGTAAAACGACCGGAAATCAAGCTAGAAGTGTCGCCGGCAATGAGGAGATTACTTTGTTTTTTCTGATTCACGTTTGGTAATTTGAGGAAGACGATGACATCATGATGACGTCATCATGCAACTGTCTTGTTTTAAATAAATTACGAAACAGTCCATAGGTTTTAATATATTACAGAATAAGTCCCTCAAGCATAAATTGACTGAAATACCCTTTTCATTTAACAGAAAAAACTAACTCTGTTAGGCCCAGGGACTCAAATAGCAAAGAAATACAAACCTCAGACCTACAGATGAAAAATTCTGAACCTTTGGACTCAATTCAAAAAGGTTTGCAAACCACAGGGACACAATCCGTAATTAACTCTAGATTTTATAACGGAGGTTAGTTTTTTTTTATGAGTTTTTTTTATTTTCCAATAGTAAAAAAGTTAGATTTATTGTAGTGAAACACGAAGATGAGATTATTATCGGCCAATATGCAATAGTTGAGATTATTAAAATCCAATAATCCTAATTAAATTTGTTAAAACCACTTGAATTTTAGGTAATAATATGGAAAACTATTTTAAAAAAATCAACGAACTTTGATTCCTCATCATCTTCGAATAGTACTCCCGCGGAAATTGATATTACGGATCTTCCTTGGGATCCTTCCGAACGGAAACCAATTGCATCTTATAACCTTGATGAAAAAGATGATATTAGACGAATGTAATTGGCTAAAGGCTCATATCAACTAATAGTCCATGAATTTCCACAACGAGATTTTAGTGGTAGTTTAATGCGTTTTCGGCGTGAGTGGTTTAAGAAATACAGTAATTGGCAAGAATATAGTGAAACTTCGATAAAGCATATTGCTTGTATTGTTACTTGTTTAAGAAAAGTGGTTAAAAGGAAGCATCATGTTTTATTATGTAATTAGTGACTCGACCGGACCCGAATATTTTGAGCTCATCTCATTAAAAATCTCGTTAAAAATCTGAACACCGAAAAAAACCAACCCATTAGGAAATAATTCCTAACTCTATCATCGTTGGGTTCAGCTGAAAACTCGCCAAAACCGGCAGCTTATTTTAATGACGGTTCACAAAGTTGAACCAAAAAACTCAACAATCTTTGTTTTTGCCGACACTAACCACACAACACCACAATCTTTGATGTTAAAAAAGATGTAGGGTGTCCTTTCTTGAAAATGATGACACAACCGTATACAGATTGGTCGTTATCAAGCATTTAAATGGTTAAAAACTCGTTTAGGGTGGAGTTTTACCTTAGTTGTCACAAAATGGATTAGAACATGACAAGCATCTTCTGATTGTTCTAGAATCCTTTGTTAACGTCGCCAGGTTAGTCTGGTTCGCGAAACCATCACCGACGCCTCAATTAGTTGTACCATCTCCCCGACCCCAAATCTCGTCAAAAAGACGAAAGGACCCAACAACCTCCTGAATGTTCGCTTGATCAGAGGCGTAGCTTTTAAGGGGCGGGAGGGGGCGCCCCCCCCCCCCCCCCGAATTTTTTTTTGCGATGTAGGGGGTATATAATTTTCGTGTAGAAAATTTCGATATACTCCGGTTTCGACCCCCCATTTACCCAAAAATTGGCGTTAGGAAAAAAATTTAGATCCCGACCCCCCACTTGACATTTTCAAGCTTCGCCACTGCGCTTGATTGTCTTCTTTAGCGAGTTGATTTTTAGCGCCAGAAAGTTCACATGCATTCATCCAAAAGCCCTAACTTTAAATCCAACGTATAACCATTAGATGAGGGTTATTGGGTTGGATCTTGAAATTAAAATGCTCATTTTTTCCAACCCCTATATATATATATAGAATATTTGTATTCCAACCACCCGTTTAAAAGTCTAATCAGCTAAAAAAAAGTATTTATTACGGGTTTTCTAGCTTAGTGGTATTTCTTAAATTTAAATAAAAACATAAACATATATATTGTATATGTATATTGTACGTATAATAATAATAATAACAATTATATATCTAAATACGACATGTATGAAATTGTATTTAACTTGGTCAAAAATCTAAAAATCTGTTCTAACCAAAATTTACAATCACGGTTCAGACTCTTTCACCTCTTAGTGCTATATTAATTTTATATTATTCATACACTTATATCACATGATTTTATTTCTGTTGTTATACTCACCAAAACTTAATTGTTTGTAAAATCCACAGATACCGATCGAGCTAGAAAATGGAATTTGTAACTCCAATTGTAACTCCCATTGTTGACTCTTTGATAACCCGTGTTAAGAAAGAGTTAGGTTTCTGGTTCTCCTCCCCGAAGTATGCCAGGAAAATGCGTGCCAGATTGTTGGAACTGAATAATAAAGCAGGTGATCTGAGAAATAAGAAGGAGGTAAACGATGCAGGCAATCTAGCTGTACCTAATCATGTAGAACATTGGTTGACACAAGTGGAAGCCATCAGTAAAGACGCAGAAGATATTCCAACAGGTGGAATTGGGTGCTTTAAATTCACAATGAGATATAAAGCAGGAAAAGGATCTTTTGATATTCTTGAGAAGATAGATGATCTTGAAAATCAAGAATCTAAAATCAAGTGGACTAATGAACAAATACCTCTTGGTATGATAACTACTTCTATAATGCCATCGACCTCTGAACCTGTTCATCATGATGATGGTACCCAAAACATGTTCATATCTAGGAAAGTGATATTTGAACGTGTATTAAAGTCCCTTGAACCAGATAGTAACACCCAAAAGATAGCTCTATGTGGTATGGGTGGTGTTGGAAAGACCACAATGATGGAAGAACTAGAGAAGGTTGTAAGAAAGCGGGGAATGTTTAAATGGGTTTTGAAGGCAGTTGTTGGGCAAAAAGCGGATCCGATTGCTATCCAACAGGCTATTTCACAATACATGCCTGAAGGTCTAACTGAAACAACAAGAGATGCAAGGGCTGATCGTCTTGGGAAAAGATTAGAGGGGATGTCAGATGATGGCAAAAACAAGATTTTGGTTATACTCGACAATGTTTGGGAAGAGATCGACCTAAAACACATTGGACTTACAAATCCTTTCCCACAAGGCTTGAAGTTGCTAATCACATCTAGAGAGGAAAAAGTTTGCATCAAGATGGATATTGAAACTAGTTCAATATTCAAAGTGGTTGGTCTAGAAAATGCAGAAGCAAGGTTCTTATTCTGGAATACTGTAGGACTTTCAGATGAGGGTGACCTCCACACTATAGGTGAAGAAATTTTAAACAAGTGTGGTGGGTTGCCCTTGGCAATAAATACAATCGGAAAAACCCTTAAAGGTGAAAAAGTGGGTACATGGAAAGATGCACTTACACGTCTCCAGCGTCATGACCCTAATGACCTTTATGACATTATCGGTGATATTTTTGATATAAGTTATAATCATCTTAAAAAAGATGACAAATCAGTTTTCATACTTTGTGGCTTATTTCCAAATGAATTTAATATTCCTATCGAGGAGCTAATGAGATATGGATGGGGGCTGAAGTTGTTTCAAAATACTTATACTATAATGGAAGCAAGACATCGGACCGACACATGTGTTAGTAACCTCATACATGCAAATTTGCTAACCGAAAGTGATAATATTGGAGGTGTGAGAATGCACGATCTCGCACGTGCTTTTGTTTTGAGTAATTTTTCAAAATTTAAACAAGCTTCCATTGTTAGCCATGGTGATCACTCAGAATGGCCTGCAGAAGATACAACGGAGTCATGTGAAAGAATTTTAGTAAAGTGTTCGGGTATGTCTGAGTTTCCTCAGGGTTTTAATTACCCAAGCCTTTCACTTTTGAAGCTAATGAATGGGGATGGGATGCTCAAGTTTTCAAATGATTTTCATAAGCGAATGAAAAAGCTTCAAGTCATGTCATATGACAAAATGAAACATCCATTACATGGAGTCTCACTTTGTTATTCCGTGGGCCTTCGTACCTTATGCCTTAATGCATGCTCATTAGTGGATAAGGATATATCTTTTTGTGGAGATCTTATCAATTTGGAAGTACTCTGCATTACTCGTTGTGGCATTCGGAAACTACCCTCTACAATAGGGAAGTTAAAAAAACTTAAGTTATTAGATTTGACGGGATGTGTTAACCTTCGTATTGATGATGGTGTCTTTCAAAGCTTGGACAAACTTGAAGAGCTTTATTTAAGAGTTTCCGATAAGAAACGTATTAGCTTTACGAATGCCAATCTCAAGGAGTTGGAAATCCTTTCAAGGAAGCTTTATGCATTAGAAATTGAATTTGTTAAGAATGTTCTTCAGGCAAAAAGTGTATCATTTGAGAAACTTCAAAAGTTTAGGATATCTATTGGTTGTTTATTAAAAGAAAAAGATCAAGATTTTGTTGATAAAGATAGTGAAGAATCTTCCTTCAGGAATACATTAAAGTTTGTGACTAACTTCAACGAGCTTGTAGAATGCAAAATTAATGAGCTCATTTCTAGAACAGAGGAACTTCATTTAAGTGTGAAAGATATTAGCCATGTTGAAGTTATTTCAGTGATCCCTTATCGACACTCCATGTTTTGCAATTTAAAAGTTCTCAATGTTTTTAAGTGTGCACAGTTGACGTACCTCTTCACAATTCCCGTCGCAAATAGTTTAACTCAACTTGAGAGCCTCACAGTTTCCTCATGCCATGTTTTGACATCACTAGTAAGTTCGTGTGACGGTGTGAATATAATGGAGTTACCACAACTGGTGGAGTTGGAGCTTTATGACCTTCCTAACTTTACAACCATCATTCTTAACAATGATATTTCTGCAAGCCAACCATTATTAACCAAAGAGGTGAACACATTTATAATATTACACAACTAGCTTCTATATATAATAACATTAATGTCAACTTATTTTATTGATTGAGGTGTAGGTTGTGGTTCCAAAGTTATCGAAATTGACAATTGGCAGTATGGAGAAGTTGGAGCAGATATGGGATTGTGATATTACTAGTGGTGAGAAAGATAATGTTTCCGTTTTGAGAGTGATCAAAGTGGATGATTGTGACGGTCTTGTGAATCTGTTTCCAAGAAATCCAATGGGATTGCTGAGGCATCTAGAAGAGCTTACTGTTACTAGATGTTGGTCCATTGAAACATTATTCAACATAGACGTAAATGAGACACTAATTAGCATGAATACGAGCAGCTTGAGAAGGATTATAGTGGAAGAACTAGAGGAGCTAAGAGAGGTGTGGAAAATAAATGACGAAAATAACTTTTGTCATCTCATCCGTGGCTTTGAAGCCGTTGAAAGTATACATATCGAGGGGTGTAAGAAGTTTATAAATGTATTCACACCTCCAACCGCTAATTTTCGCATGGGAGCACTTCTAACGATAAGTATTAGGAAATGTGGAGAAGAAAATGTTGAATTGGTTGAGAATAGTCAGGAGGAAGAGGTATGTATATATGTTTTTCCATGTATGTAATGGTTTTTTAGTTACTTTTTAATGTTCCCAGCATGTTCTAATACTCTTTCACCAACATAATAAATTTAAGAGATAAATTCCTGAATAATTTGAGAAAAAAAGGAAATAAATATCTGTTGCTAATATCATTTGTTTTTTTGGATGTGCAGATCACTAGTAAATCAAGTATGCAAGAGATATCGGAAGTTATTGAATATATGCCTATAGTTGCATTCCAATCATATTCTTCTAATAAGCTTAGTTATATAGATTTTCGATATTATCAAGGAGTGGAGGTGGTGTTTGAGATGCAGAGTCAAAGTATTAATAATAGGGAACTCCTCCTACCAACAACTCAACAACAATCACCGTTACTTCCCTCTCTTGAACGTTTAACGCTAATTAATTTGGAGATGTTGAGTCATGTGTGGAAGTGTAGCAATTGGAATGAGTTCTTTTTTCTTCACCATCACCAATCACAATCCTCATTCCAAAACCTCACAAACAT
>JBCNJP010000730.1:0-10000 GCA_039602395.1 Deinandra increscens subsp. villosa
AATTTTGGTATGATTGAGAACCTTGGGGTGAACTTTGGAACGGTGGGTTCAATTGATTCGAGGTATTCCCATATCGAAAATTTGGATGATTACGGAGGGTTGGATGGTATGTGTTATTCTTCAATGCATTGTACATTTCCTCATCTCGGCTTAACATATTCACTTCCGCAGTTTGAGATGGTTGATGTGGACAATATGCAAAAGTGTGTCCTATCTCGTTACAACACTCACATACCTCGTATCCTTGAGTGACATTAGCAACCTCTTTTACTCCTTGGTTGTTCACGCTAGCTAATTTTTGCTCAAGTGCAGCCAATCTACCCGCCGTATCCAAATCACTTGCTGCTTTTACCGAAGCTGACCTTGCTTTTCTGCTTGCTGAAGCTTGAGCCTTAGAACTCTTGCTCAACCGTTCCAACTGAGCCCAATCTGCGTCCGCATGATTTGTTAGAAATGTACCATTACTTCTTGAATTAACATACCTCATTTCTTCTGGAGTCAGCCCGTGATAAAAAGCATTCACGAGCTCCCATCTGTCTATTCCATGATGCGGGCATGATCTCAAAAGCTCCTTGAAGCGAGTGAATGCATCATATAACGTTTCACCCGTTAGTTGCTGAAATGTGCGTATAGCAGTACGCAACTCACTCGTCTTCTCCCTTGGGAAGTACTCATTTAAGAACAGTTGTTGCATTTCCTGCTATGTTCGGATGCTCGCAGACGGTAGAGAGTTGAACCATTGTTTTGCCCGATCCTTTAACGAGAAGCTGAAAACTTGCAACTTAACTTCCCTTGCCCTCCCATTGTACTACATATCGTGTTAAATTCTGTGAGGTGCTCATAGGGCTCTTCAGTGGCTCCTCCTCTGAATGACCGACCATTTATATGAGGAGTCACTATGGGAGACGGGTTATCCATGACTATCGGCCTAAAGTGAATGTCAACCCCTCCTACAACTGGTGCTTGCGGATTATAGTACCCCTCGCCATAATTGTTGAATGGCAGGTGACCTGCTCCATACCCTCCTTGACCATATTGCTGATGTGGTGGATATTGAGGGTATTGTGGGTATTGTTGAGGTGGGTAGGGTTGATAAGGTGGATAGGGTGGATATAGTTGTTGGTAGCCAAAGTTGTATCCTTGTTGTCCACCCTTATAACCTCCTTGAAAATTATGGACTCGATTCTCGAACCCCGGTGGACCCATGTCATCATCCCCGTCATCTCTATCACCATCATAATAACTCTGTTGACTAAACATGTCATCTTGATTGAGTGCATCATAGTCAAACCTAGGTGGCATGTTGGGGTTAGCGTTTAGGTATTGATTAAGTGGGTGTTGTTGGTTTCGATTCTGGTTATGAGGTGGTTCAGGGTAAGGGGCACGGTAGCGCTCCGTATCTTGGTATTCAAAATCCTTCGGTTGATTAGGAGCAACGCGAAATTGAGGTTGAGTGGGTGGAGCTGGTTGTTGGTTTTGAGGTATTTGGTTGTTTGGTGGTTGTTGGGGATTTTGGTCTTGGTTTTGGGGTTGGTCTTGGTTCCGGTTCCCCTGATCTTGTTGAACTTGACCATGGTCATGGAGGTCATCATCTCGATTTTCATTTCTGCAAAGTGTGTTGTTGATGGCTCGTTCGCTACTTCTTCGATGGCTTGTGAGATTGGGGTTCCTGTTAACCCTGCTCGATGAAGCACACGGTTCTGCCTTGTTGTCTTCTTAATTTTTGGATCGTACAAAAGCGGTGACCTATTACTCGAAAACCGAGTATGCATACAGTACCTGTCACCTGCACACTTAAATGCACCCCGTATAGCATGACGTGAGGTCGAAGTCCCACTCAAATATAACCCAATTACACTAATTTAGTTAGTGGTAAGCGGGTGTCGAACACAGGGAGATTGTGGAGTATGTGTTACTTCTATGACTAAAAATTACACTGAATTGAGATCTTGAATTTGAAAGTAACAAAAGTTTGTGTTGATAAGTTGACTTTAACAAATGGATACTAAATTAACAACTAAAAATTGAGTAAAAATCTAAACTTTTTTGGTTTTCTTAATCAATCAAACAAAAGTGATCCTCTCGAATTTCAGACTTCCATGTAAACAAACAACCATGATGCAACTAGAAAGAATCACATAGACATGATTCATGTAATTGTGACTATCGTGATAAAAGGGAACAAAGCACTCGGGTTACTAACGCAAGGTTGTCACCCGATGATCAATTAGTATAAATGTCAACCAAATTCCTATCCACTAAATCTCAGTTGCCAATGGCATCAAGAACGTATGGTTTGCAAAATTCGATTAAGCATAATACTAAAAGTTACGAATAATCATAAAAACATTATAGTGAAAAGCATCGAATGCTTAGATCACTATTCTAGAATCACATTACATCAAGTTTGTTGTTTACATTGGAAGCTTACATTCGAGAAGAACACAAACGACTAGCCACTCATGACGAAATTGATTGCAACTATGATGCTGGTGATCGTCATTGATGATTTGCCAACGAATCCGATGTTAGAATTGTGTTTCTCCACTCTTTCCTTGCTCCAAAAACGCCTAAGATCGTCTCTGGTTCGTCTCCCAGTGATAGATTTCGAGTTGAAACTGCCTGGACCCCAAAAGACCTCTTTTAATCAAAAAATCCGGAAGCTGCAACCGTCCTCCACCGTAAGCTACGGTGCCACCGTAGCTTACGGTGGCTATCCTTATCTTATGGTGGCCTCATGCTGGCCTACGGTGCTCAATTTGAGTGCTGCCACCACCGTAAGCTACGGTGGTGGCGTAAGCTACGGTGGAGTCTGGGCAAATTGCTCATTTCCTCACTTCTTGATTGCTCCAACTTGCTCCAACTTTCCTCAATCTTCAAGTAAGCTTTGGTTAACTCGTTTAAACCCGTTTCAACCTGCAAATACACAATTCCTCGTAGTCACCAACATTCATGAATTTAACAATATTAAGTACGTAAAAATCACAAATTTATCACAATTAATCACAAGTAACGGAGCGATCCGTCACATCCCCACACTTGACCGTTGCTTGACCCCAAGCAACTCAAAGCTATTCTCTTTGCCATTCCTCCAATCAATCCAGTCAAACCCAGTTTCAATTAAGGTTCCAAGTCATACCCCATTCCCAATATTTATCAATGCACTAGCCATAAACAGTGTATGTCAATGAGAATTTTGGGACCTTAGCTAAACCTAACACACTCTTAATCTTTCAAAACATGTAACAAACCCCTCACAATAAACACTCTACTCAGTTTATATATTTAAGGACTAGCGTAATGAGCTAGCTTGCACTCTTTTGACTCATGTGCTGTCTCACTATCATATGCTTGTACAACTCTCGAACCTCATTCTTAATTACTTTGGCATGCATGCAAATCAAAAGGTCTTTAAATGGTTGTAACGTGGCTAGGTGCAGGGTATGGAATGGGAATTTTTGAAGTGGCTCAAGTGATCTAATTCGGCTCATTTACTTCATACAAAACAAACAACTAACAACTATCAATTACAAACTAAAGAATCATGCTAATAACTCACACTCTTTTTTGTTGCTCAATACTTCAATCAATTGATCTCATATTTTGCACTTTTTTTTTTCATTTTCCAATTTTTTTTTTCTCATCATTTTTTTTTTATTTTTTTTTTTAGTGAAATAAGAAAGTACTAATGTCAAAAAGCGTATAACGCTTAGATTGCAAAACGGAATATCACAGCTTCCCCAAACTAATTTAATCTATTTCTACTTACAAAAATCAAACACACTATAAGCCGAATCGATCACTAGGGGTAATAAGATTTAGGAAGTAGGCTCGGGTAGTCAACTGGTAGGCAATAAGCACAAAATTGGCATCTAATGGACCCAAACCCCCGCCCCTCTCTTTTACCAAGCTCATATATGTAATGTATGAGGTCCCAACCCCCAAATCCCACACTCACACACATCCAGACGAGGCATAACCTAAGTGCCTAAATCATTTTCACAAGCATACCATAGCCAAAATTTCAGAACGCAACAGTTGTACAAGTTCTGAAGTGATAGACACATAGTCACACTCAATGAACAATTATATATATTCACATCATGAATGTAAGGCTTAAAACTCACACTTTAGTGGGATTGGGCTGCCGATTTGTCACATGAATTTTTCAACTGGGAGCATGCTAAGCCTAACCAAAGTCCTACTCATTTAACTAGGCAATACTTTAGCTAACAAAAGGGAATTATGACCATGACAAGGAACCCATAATTTTCAACTTCCACCATTCAACCCACAAACCATGACAAAGCTTTCGCAAAATTTGAAATTTTTGAAGTATTGGGGTCAAGTCTTGAAATTGTAAAAATGTCTTCCATCCCCACACTTGGGATACATTGTCCCCAATGTATGTCTTTAGGGATCGAGTAAGGATGGATATCATTCATCATCATTCACTAAAGATTTCTCTCATCAGATTGTTTTAACCAAAACACATCATAGCTTTCCTTCTCAAATGCAAACAAACTCAAACATAACAACTTATTAAAGACACCCCCATCAAACCACAACCCAAAAAAGAAAAACTAACAACTACTAAAGACACATGAAACTACTAAACACCACCAACATGCAAATCCACATACCAAAACATCTAAAGAGAAAGGACTACAAACTAATAACTAAAACAAACGGAAAAAGACAAGGATAGAGACGACCTTCAATAGTAGCGCGGTTGAGGAGGCCCAAAAATCTGCGTGAACATGTCGTTAAACTCCCCGAATCCAAAAGCGCCAGCCATCCCCTCCTTCCTGCTGCTGTGGTGCCTGGGCCTGCCTCGGGTCGACCCAAGCAGAGTGATGAATCTGCGGGGTGGGGTAGGTGACACTCCCATCATATGGCGGTAAGGTAGTGTAATCAATCACAGGTGGGTCCGGTACCACCTCCTGACCAGCGTGCCACTGGTCATGCATCCGCCCCTGTCGATCATCCTCATACCTATGGTTGATTTCCTGCTGGAATGCGTAGGCATGGGCACGATTCCACATTTCCTGTCGATCATGTAACTGCTTTGTTGCCCGTTCTTGACTTGCCCCTAATCGAGTATTATGATCAAACATGACCCGGGTCAGCTCCGGCCAATGGTAATATTGAGCTGGTCGGGCATTCCTAATAGTGTCCTGCATGCTACCACTGAATGCCCAATCCGGATTCAAATCCATCATATCATACTCAAAGGGCCTGTTTGATCTAGGAGCCCGGCTAGAACCTGCTGCTTCAGCTGCAGCTGTAGAAGCACCAACATTATGTGCTGGTTGATCATCATCTTCATTGTCCTCCTCCATGGCATCACCAAATGTGGAATCGCCCTCTTCAACTTCCTCCTCTCCGGAATCCTCCTGGTTACCCGCCTTCAACACTGACCATTTTCGATTGCCATTTCCTGATTTCAACACGTGATGTGTGTCACCATCCACATAAGTCCAATTAACCCCTAAATTCTTCACATTGAACGGTGTAAATCTCTTAGGTATCGCCACAGAGTCACTTGATATAACACCCGCCTTCTTCAGTAGTGCAGTAATCAATCGACAATGGGGAATACTCTTCCGGTCAATGCTGTCCCTGCTTAACCAAATGTTATAAATCACCAAATATCTAAATGAAACCATTGGTTTCCCGTGCATGATCGCATACAATATGGGAACGTCATAAAACCGCACTTCCGCCTTATCCCCTCGGCGGGGAATGATATTATGTTGCAGGATCAAATGCACCAACTTTGGCTTCAATTTCAACTCTTCCCGATGGAGATTCCCCCTATCCGCACCAGGCACAAATAGATCATCAAGCATCATGTTCCAAGTCGAATGCTTGTCCGGGTTAAAGTACAGATCCTCTAGATCAGGATACACATATTTGTTGGACCCCTTGCTATCAAACTTGGCAATTGCATTCAGTGTATCAAAAGACATGGTTACCTTGGTTTCATTCACCCATCCTTCCAACTTCACCTTTGATGGAGATGTTCCCACATGTAGTGTTAACGTAGCCACCCAATCCTCAATTTCCTCCATATATAAACGCTTACTCTCTCCATCATAAGTCTTCAACGCTGCTTCCCACCCCAATGCTTTGAACTTTTTGATAACACCAAAGGGCTTGAATTCCTTCTCTGGTACATCTTTTTCACACAAAAACCCGGTAGTTTTATCCTTTAGGGAATTCATCTTGCCTCGAAAGAATTCCTCTCTTAAATTGGAGGGTTGTTGAGACAAAGATCCGGACTTCCATTTATATGTCACCAAATTCCTAACTTCTTCTTCCGCTGCTTTTTCTTGAGTTTCTCTCCTCTGCCTCTGGGCTTCGGGCTCTGGGTTTCTAGATGACTCAGCTGGCTCCTTCCCTTTGCCCCTGAAAATTCTCTTCATCTATTCACAAGAACACAATCAACAATCAGACACATTAATATTCAATCCTCAATCCTTAACCAATCCCCACACTTGCTTGTGACTATGGTTGTGAGTTTTTGAAATTAGCAGTCAACCACTATTAAAAACATGAGCTAAAAAGAAGCCAAAATTTTGTAACCTTGCTAACAAAAATTCTGCATTTTTACCAATTCATACCACAAAACTCACAACCATAACTACAATGTAGCTCACTAACAACAATGAAATATCAAGTCCATAATGCACAAGCAAGTAGGTAACTAGAAACCACAAACAATTGAGCTTATACCTCTTTAACAATGCATAACACAAATAAGACAGGAAAAACATACCTTTGAAGTCTCAAGTGGTGGAAATTGCAACCCTTAACACAACAATGGAAGAGTGCTCAAAAACCTCAAAATTTTTTTGAAATTTTCGGACTTAGCAACCCCAGAAAATCAACCCAATCAGCAAAATCAAAGGAAACTAAGTGGAAATTATGAGACCAGTTTTTGTCTTTTTTCCTAGTCTGTCTTTTACACAACTTCTTCATCAGCAGTATGTTAAGTTTTCAATAATCAATTTCGTCAAGCTGTCTGTCATTTTCTTGAACACCTTTCTACAGGAGCAGGGCTTATGCTTATGAAAAATTTTCTCAAAATTCACATCATTTTTTTGTAAGAAGCTTGTGAGACTGAGAATTTGAACATTGTTGAGCAACCTATTAGCATCAAGAACTTGAACTTTGAGATCAGAAATTTGCTGTTGAGCTTCTGCAAATTCCTTTTCTTTAGCAATCAAACGCTTCGCAACTTTGTGAGTTTCAAACTTTTGCATACGAAGATTGTCAAGTCCTTCATGTAACTCCTTTTTCAATTTATTCTCATTTCGCTTCTGAATTTCCAGATTTGCAGCTTGAACTTTGTTAACACTTACCAACTCACGCTTCTCATCCAACAACTTTTCCATATCAACCTGATATGCTTCAATTTTAGCATTTGAGTCTTCCACATTCCTTGTTAACAAATCAAGTTTGATTTTGGACTTGTCAAACAAATTCTGAAAATCATTAGCTGTATCCTCTGCTTCAGCCTTCCATTTCTTAACTTCTTGTACCAACTCATCCTTTTCTTCACAAAACTTTGCTCTAGCAGCTTCAACATCCCTTTTGTATTGTTTAGAACTTTCCAAAATTTCATTCAACATTTTGATCTCAGTAACCAAACACTCATTCTTCAAAAGCAACTCTTTCTCATTTTCCTTAGAAATCTTGAAAGACGAATTAATCACATCAAATTCCTCAGACAGTTGTTGAAGTTTATTTGCCAACAAAGCATTTTCTTTCATTAAACTCTCCAGATTCTCAGCAGATTCATAAGAACTTGGAATTGAACTAGTATCGGAACTAGTTTCTGAACAAAAATCTTCTTGTTGATCATGAGTAACTATCAAAGCAGATGAATCATACCCAAACTGTTGACCCCAATCATATACACCATCATTTTGAGCAATCAAAGTTGTGGTCTTGCTTGTGTTACTAGTAGATGGTTGAGTAAAACCAGGCTTTGGCGATAGACGGAACACCAGACTTATTTGCATGTGCCTGATGACAATCTTTAGCAAAATGTCCAAGTTGTGAACATTTATAACACTTTAATTTGGACTTGTCAAAACCCAACTTATCACCAGAAATATTCCTTCCATGCTTCTTAAAGAATCTTTTAGATCTTTGACACAACATAGCATATTGCCAAGATACATCCAATTCGGTTAGTTGATCATCATCAAGAGCATCAAGATCCTCACTGGTTAACTTTGCATCAGCAACATTTTTGAGAATCAATCCAAAGGATGATGAAATCAATGCAGAAATCATTTTGGCACAATCATCTGTTGATTCAGCTGAAAAAGCATTTTGATTTGAAAATTTTGGAATTGTGAAATTGCAACCTCTTGAAGAATTATTATCAGAATTTCCTGAAACTCCAGCTATAAAGGCAACACTTGGTGCTGTATTCTGATTTGGTTTAGACTTTGAACTCATGCTTGCACTAATTCTCACCATGATACAGTTCAGGATTCTGCAAAGGAGCTGCCTGATTTCTTTGAGTTTAACATCTTCCATTTCTCGAGCATGAAGTTTTCCAGTAAGCTCGTGAAATGTCATTGTAGAGTAATCCTTGTCATGCGTGAGTAGCAAAACATAATTTTCCCATTTCTCTGGCAAGGCTTCTAAAATCTTTTCTTTCAAATCCATATTTTTCAGAATTATGACAATGAAAACATTACTGCTCTTGTTTCAAGATTGTCACACTTGATTTTGTGAATTAAAGGTGGTTGGGGATTGAGAAAACTGATGCTGATTTGAAAGAAAGAATTTAGAAGCCTTCTTGCCAATAGAAATGGAAAATTATGTTTTGCTACTCACGCATGACAAGGATTACCTTACAATGACATTTCTCAGACATGAAGTTTTCCAGTAGCTTGTGAAATGTCATTGTAGTAAAGAAATGTCTTGTTATGTGTGAGAAGCAAAACATAATTTTCCCATTTCTCTGGCAAGGCTTCTAAAATCTTTTCTTTCAAATCAGCATCAGTTTTCTCAATCCCAACCACCTTTAATTCACAAATCAAGTGTGCACAATCTTGAAACAAGAGCAGTAATGTTTTCATTGTCAGAATTCTCTGAAAATTATCAAATTCTTCGTTCAAAACCTTCTTTCGACTCTTCTTGTAGCTCATCATTACCTTCACACCTCGCTGATAACGCATCCCACAATTGTTTGGATTTCTTGCAGGTGCTGAATTGATGAAGCAACTTAGTAGGTAATGCCATCGTAAGATAACCATAAGCTTTTTGTTCAAGCTCGTATGATTTATCTTTCAGCAAGATCAAAAGTATGAACTTCTTCAGAACCTCTCGTATCAGTTGGGTGTTGATAAAGATTCTTGAGAGGGATCCACAAATCAATATCATTTGTGCTTATGTAAAAGCGGAAAATCGATATGGAATTATTTTATTCACTGGTGGCCGGGATGAATATCTGCAATATAAACCATGCCCTGAGATCAAGTGTGCTGATTGATGAGCAGCTTGTAAGGGAGTTCTGGGGATCTGCTAGAGCTGATGCAGATAAAACAACAATCACTGCAACAATCCAGAACAGGGAGATAGTGATTAAGGAGGATGACATCAGAAAAGGGCTGGACATCATTGATAGTACTGCTGATCCGATTGAGTATCCGAAGGAAGTTGTTCTAGCAGGTGCTCAATCTCTGGGATATGAAGGAAAGTTTCCTCCCATATTCAAGAAGTTGTTGCCGCACTACTGGAGGTGCATGGCTCACTATATGCAAAAATCATTTCTGGGAAAGAGAACTAGCTTTGATCAGCTCAACAAACTGCATGGAACAGCATTTGTCGCATTGGCCTTGGACTGGAAATTCAATTTCTCCAAGATGATGTTGTTGGATTGGATTGGCAATGCTGACCTGAGTGCCCGAGAACAGTTCCTAATGACACCAAGATTCGTACAGATGGTGGTCATGAAGAAATATCCCATGATTAA
>JBCNJP010000732.1:0-36784 GCA_039602395.1 Deinandra increscens subsp. villosa
CACAGTGAGTTTACGTGTTCTTCATGTTCATCAATGGTGGATTTGTTATTTCTTGATCGTTTTGGATGAAATCAATTGCTAAAAGTTCCTTTTGATCATACGAATCTATTGCAACAAACCGTTTTCGTTTTGGTGAAGGTTTGAGAAGATTTCAATTTTGAAAAAAACGTGAGTTTGTTTAGTGTTCTTGTTCGATGCTTAAACTTGATCAAAACCTATCAACAATGGTGCTACTTTGATTTGTTTCTTTGATACGAATCCAACGCAACTGACGGATCAATTTTTCGTTGATAATTGAAGAAAATACGATCGATTGAAGTTATTGGTTGAATTGGGTTTTGGTGGCCAGAATTTATCACCGTCGCCGGATTGTTTCGCAGGAAAAACAAAGAAATCTGTGATTCACGACTAAATTGTCTTTTTGTGATAATTTTCATTTAAGTCCTTTTACTTTTAAAACAATTACAATAGTATAGATATCTTTTTAAAAAAAATAAAAAAAGAAAAAAAAAAACAAAACATAAAGTTTTTAATAAAAAAAAATTTACATACAGATTTTAAAAAATAATAATAAAAAAAATAACAAAAGTTTTATGTTTGTTGAATTGATTTGTGAACGCAAAATTTATTTTTGTGTTTATTGAATCGGTTAACAAACATAAACACGTTTGTTTTTGTTTTTGTTTTTACCTTGTTATTTTTTCGTTGATTAGTTTCTTCTCTTAAAAAAAAAACATAAACATTTTGTCTTTCAAATATTTTTTTTTAACGAAAATATTAAAAAAAAATTTAAAAAAAAAAAATTCAAAAATATTTTTGAAATTGTTCATTAGGTTTGTTGAAGCAGAATTTTATAAACTTTCAAAATGAATGAAATTGATGCTTTTAGTGCCCGTGAACATCAGAATGTGCCAAAATTGGTAAAGCTTGAGGATTATCCTAGTTGGGTAACAAGTTTTAGGGCATATGTTGATAAAGTGGATGAAGATTTGTGGATTTCAATGGAGAAAGAGTTTACTTACCCAACTTATTCTAATGGGGTACCTAAAATGCAGAGAGATCTTTCATTTGAGGAGAGGGAATGTTATGAAAGAGAATTAAAAGCTTATGATATTCTCACAATGGCATTGTCAAAAGAATTACTGTTTCAATTCAAGACTTGCAAGAATTCTAAAGTGCTATGTGATGCTCTTGCTCAGGAATATGCTGAAATGAATAAATCCAGAAAGAAGATTGACACTGAGGAATTTGAATCTTGTGCAAATTGTAAGATTCTGACAAAAACGTGTACTGAATATACTACCAAACTTGAAAGTTATCAAGAACAAAACACAGTTCCAATTCAGAAGTCATTTTCTGACATATCATTGACATTGTCTGAAAGGATTGCATTGAAAGAAAACAAAATTCTTCAGAAAATAGATAGACTTGTCAATGGTATTCAAAATGACAAGGAAAAGATCGAGATAGAAAAAGTGTTTGAGGATGTTCATGTTCACAAAAACAAAGACATTCCAATTGAAGAAGTTCAAAAAGATGGTTTTTCAAAAAGTGAAGCTGCTGAGAATGAATTGAAGCTTAAGCATGAGAATGCGGAGTTGATTGCAAAAGTTTCAAAGATGACTGAAACAAATCATGATTTGATAAAGGAAGTTGAGAAATGGAAGAAAGAAGCAAATGATATGGCTGCGGTTTTTGATGATTTGTTTGCAAAATCAAAAATTAAACTTGAAGGTCTAGAAAAGGAAGTTGCTGATCTTACTGCTAAAGAATTAAGTCATCAAGAAGACAACACAAAGTTGTTAGATGCTAAAGCTGAATTGCTTCGTGAAAACAAGCTTTTGAAGCAGAATGTTGAGATTTATAAACAGAAATGGGAAAAGGTTGTTCAAGAAACATATGATGCTCATGATCAGTTGAGGAGAGAAAAGTTTACTCTGAATAGAACAACAGAAGAACTCATTGCAACACAAAAAGAATTGGCTGAAGCGCAAAAGATAATTGCAGATATGAAGATTGAGGTGTGTGATTTCAAAAGACAGTTGCATAATCTCAATAATTCATCATCTTTCACAAATTTTTTGTGCAAAAAGGAGAATTTTCAACAGATTTTTAGCGATGCTATTCTGAAAAATGTTCCACCTCCTGTGGTTATTGAAAATTCTATCAATACTTTGAAAGAAACAGAGGAAGTTCATGATTATTCAAAGTTTGCTGGTAATTCTTCTGAGAAGAAAAAGTCAAAGTCACAGAAGAAAAATGAAGAGAATTTTGATGCTAACAAGAGAACTAAATTTGTTTCAAGTCCCATATTGCTTGATAAGGAAAAGGTTTTTTACGGCAATTCAGGAAAAGTTAAAGTCGACAAATTTTCAGAGATTGTGATTGATGAATCTTTGCTTTCCAATAAAAATGATTTAAAAGCCATCAAGGATGAGTTTTCTCGACTTGCTTCACAAGGTCATGAGAAACCTAAGTCGGTACCAGATAAATCTAAAAAAAATGGTGGTCTGGGATATGAAAGCAAAGACGAGAATGTGAATGTTGGAAATGAGTTTCAAGATGTGCTTGAGATAGAAGAAATTGTGGAGGATATCAAGGTTCACAAAGAAAAGGAGATTCCACTTGAGAATCATATCTTATGTGAACCTGATGCTGATTTTCTGTCAACGAATTCTAAGTTAGAGAGTCTAGAGAGTGATTCTTCTCAACATTCTACAATGTCAACAGAATCCATGTCATCTCCTAAGTCGGTTGATAGGAGAGCTTGCTTTTACTGCAACAAGACGGGACATGTGATTCGTGATTGTGCTACTCGAAAAAGGTTTTCATGTGGTTCATATCGATCGTCATCATCTGATTCAATGATTCTTAATGAGGTACCTATTAGACAAAATCAGAAAAACCAACGAAAGCCAGCTCATCAGAAGCCGGTTGTTGGTAGAACCTCAAATTATGATGATTGGTCACCACAGTTTTCAAAACCAACACATTTTTCAAAAATAAAACAATTTTTCAATAATGATTTTAAAATGCCTTATTCAAACGAGTTTTCATATTATGGGCATCGACAACATCACTCAAAACCTGAGAAAATGTTGGTCGAAGAGTTGTTGAATATGGTTTTCAACAAGTCAAAGTTTTTCAATAGTTCTGATTCGCATCGGGCGAAATCGTCTAAACCATTTCGTTCTTGGAAACAGAAAATGGCAACCTCGGCGGGAAACGATTTTGTTGAGGATACGGGACGACCCAAGCCGGTTTGGGTTCCCGTATTTAACTAAAAGTTGTTTGAGGTTGTGTGCAGGTACTTCAAGAAGACCTATTAGTGATTGCAAAGTTGCTGATAGTGGAGTATTTTGCTTAAGTTAGCGCTTCACAGAGTTGATATTTCACAAACATTTTTGAGAAAAATGATTTTTCAAAATCTAAAAATGCGAGGTATCCGTGTTGATCGATCAATTTTATTTTCTTTACTTTTACTTTCTTTCATATCTTTAGGGGGAGAAATTTTGGAAAATTCAAAAATAGAGTTTGTTGAATTTTAGGGGGAGAATATTTGAAAAACACAAAAATAGTGTGATGTTTGTTTCCTAAAAAAATGAAAAATTAAAAAAAGAAAAATATTAAAAAAGAGAAATTGATCCAACCATATGAGAAATGATTGTACATCAGCATACGTTATCTGCCATGAATAAAGTAGAAAGAAAGGCTGTAGGTACTTGCTTGACTTGACTGAATGTGCTGAGTAGTCAGATATATGCGAGTATGATATAAAGATAACGCTTGCTTGATAATTGTGGTTACAAATCATGATGGGTACTGTGCATATCTGGCAAAATAAAATGAGAAAATACCAAAAATAGAATAAAGAGATGTTCTGGTGTATGCTTGCTTTATTTTGAAAGATTTCAACTTGTTTGATTTTCTTTATTTTGTCAAACGATCGGACTTTCTCTGCGTATCGAAAGATCGACCTGATTGTTGTCGGTTTGACATTCTGCTTTATTTTCTTTGGTGTTTCGTATAATCCATCGGACTTTCTCTGCGTGTACGTAAGTACCGACCTGATTGTTGTTGGATTATACAATTTCTGCTTTATTTTCTATTTTTTATTTTCCTAAACAATCGGACTTTCTCTGCGTGCCTACCGGCCGACCTGATTGTTGTTTGTTTAGGGTTCTGCTTTCTTTTTGCAAGAAACACCATGAACTTGATATCTCTATGGCATTTGATTCTGTATAAGCAAGTTTACAATATCAGTATGAGAAATCTGCTGCGAGTAACTTGGCTTGAATAAAAGAAAAATACAAAAATATGAAATAAGCAGTTTGCCAGTATTCCTGATTGTGTGGGTACCATGTTATCAATGCTCGATAAATACACTTAATTTCATATCAGAAAGCTATAGACAATGATCTGCTTTAGCTGAAATAAACCAAATGGTTGTATTCTCAGTCAGCTTGGCTTGCATGCTTAGTATTTTGAAATTGCAGTGAGTACGATGCGTTATGTCTGATATGATCTCATGTTGTGATCTTTCTCACCAAAAACAAAAATAGAGTTTAATTCTATATTGCATTTATGTTTCAGTTTATAAAAAATCAAAAAGATTTTCAGTGTGTTTTGATATAAACTTTGTAAAATCCAAAAAGATTTTCTTTCTTCTTTGTTTTTTGATCTGATCGACACGAGATACAACAAATTTTAAAACTAAATGTCTTGGTTTCTCCAAAGGAGAAGTTTTGTTTCTAAGATTAAAGTTATGATTGGAATAGAAAAGCTGCACTTTTGTCTTCTGAAGGTTGCAGGTTAATATCATCAAAGTCTTGCAGATAAAGATCTCACAATGGATTTCATGCATGGTTGCAAAGTTGTCCAAGAGTTTATCACTTTCAGAAATGGTTCAGTTGACTTAGTCGTGTTCCTGCCATGCCTACCCTACAGCAACTAACAATAGATTCAAATAGTTTGAAGATCTGATACATCACACGTCAAGGGGGAGTTTGTTAGTGCAAAATATGTGTGTCGTGTGTATATCAGTTAGTTTCGTTAGTTGATTGAGTTAGAATAGTTAAATCAAAGTTAGAGGGTAGTTTGTGTAGTTTGCTAATACTTGAGGGACTATGATGTGAGATATGTTATCTCATAAATATGAGATAGATATGTGCAGGAAAATAAACAAACAAAAGCCAACGAAGTAAACCCTCCGAACTGCAACCGAAGGGACGCCGAACCTCAAGTTCGGCTTTCACAAATTGGATCCATATATATCTGTGTTTTGGAGTTCGGACTCAAAGAAGCCTCCATAACCGTTTTCTCGGAGATTCAATTTTAGGGGAGGAGTTTTCGTTTTCGTTTCTTTGAGCGTTATGAGTCTAGAATCATGTTTAGATGCTGTATACGAGTTTAAATCATGTAATCATCGATCGATTCGAGCTATAAACGAGTGATTATTTACATGTTCTTGTTCTTCACTTTCGATCATCTTTCGGTACAATTTCGGTGTACAAATCACTAGATCCGACGCTCTATGAGTTTTCAGGGGCCACGAAGCAAAAGACTGTTGGGCAACTTTGCCTGAGCAACAAAACCGCCCCAGGAGGAACAATAACAATCAAGGCAACAACTATGGGAACAACCGCAACGGGCAAGGAAATAATCAGAACAACAATGGTGGAGCCCGTGGCTGTTTTGAGTGTGGTGCTCAAGGTCACATTAAAAGAGACTGCCCGCAGCTAAGAAGGCAAGGGAACGGTAACCAAGGAAACAACGGTGGGAATGGTAATGGTGGAGGTAATGGTAATGGGAATGGCAACGGAAATGGTAATGGGAATGGTGGAAATGGCAGAGGAAGAGCTTTTGTCATGGGTCAAGGTGAAGCTCGCAATGATGCCAACGTGATTAATGGTAAATTTATTTTGAACGGTTTCTTTGCTACTGTATTGTTTGATTCTGGCGCTGAAAGAAGCTTTATTTCTACAAAATTTGCTAAATTGATTAATGCTAAACCTATTGCCCTAGACGCTAAATATGTGGTAGAGCTAGCTAATGGTAAACTTCATGATACGACTCAGATAGTTAAGGACTGTAAGTTAGAACTAGCTGGCCATACCCTAGGAATTGACCTTATGCCTTTCCCGATTGGTAGTTTTGACGTTATAGTAGGAATGGATTGGTTATCTGAGAATCGAGCTGAAATCGTATATAAAGAAAAAGTGGTTCGTATCCCACTCGAAGGAGGTAAAATGTTAACGGTTCAAGGTGAAAAAGGTGGAGCAGTGACTGGTATTATTTCGTTTCTCAAAGCTCAAAAGTGCCTTCGTAAAGGTCACTTCGCGATTCTTGCAAACGTCACCGATTCGACACTTCCCGAGCGCAGAATCAACGACTACCCGATAGTTCGCGACTTTCAAGATGTATTTCCTGAAGATCTGCCTGGTTTGCCTCCATTTCGACAAGTAGAGTTTGGAATCGACTTAGCTCCTGGAGCCGCTCCGATTGCACGCGCACCCTACCGTTTGGCAGTGAGCGAACTCAACGAACTTTCTTCGCAACTTCAAGAGCTACTCGACAAAGGATTCATTCGTCCAAGTTCGTCTCCGTGGGGAGCACCAGTTTTGTTTGTTAAGAAGAAGGATGGAACGTTCCGAATGTGTATCGACTATAGAGAGCTTAACAAAGTTACGATCAAGAATCGGTATCCACTTCCTCGAATCGACGATCTCTTCGACCAGCTGCAAGGTTCAAACTACTTTTCAAAGATTGATCTACGGTCTGGATATCACCAACTTCGTGTTCGTGAAGAGGATGTACCCAAGACTGCTTTCAGAACTCGTTATGGTCACTACGAATTCCTGGTTATGCCTTTTGGGCTAACCAATGCACCTGCGGTGTTTATGGATCTAATGAATCGAGTGTGCAAGCCGTACCTCGATAAGTTTGTGATAGTTTTCATTGATGATATTCTGATCTACTCCAAGACAAGGGAAGAACACGAGGAGCATCTACGACTAATTTTGGAATTACTCCGTAAGGAACAGCTTTATTGTTGGGAATCGAGATACCGAGCCAACAAGATTTGGATAGATGTGATAATACTCAACGGCCACTTAATGTCTACCGTCCCGACAACACGGTGAAGAACATGACAACTCAAGACACAAGACTCAACTAAAGAAGATGGCTCTAGTGAATATTATTTATTGTTTAAATATTGTCACTAGTTGGTAGTTTTACTATTATGCCCTTAATGAGTTTTGTAGTATATATAGCAAGTCTTTCTCATGTGAAAGACTTGATGATGAGTGATACTTTGAGAGAGAGTTAGTCATGGTTCTTTGAAGCTTGTCGAGGGTTCATGAACTCATCTAGTAAGTTCATGATACCCGGGAATGTGTGGGGTAGGTAAAATGTAATCATTCGATTATCTTTAGTTATCTATCATTCCACCTTGTTTATCTATCTATCTTGTTCTTCATATATCCATGTTTACACTAGCTTTGCTCATCATCATCATCACATCTCAAACACCATCGTTGTTCTTATCCCGGTGTTCATTTGTTTATACAAAAACGAGTTACACAAAGACTCGATCCGCTTCCGCAACCAAGGTATTTGCCCACCACCTCGGTTTTTCAATTGGTATCAGAGCCATGGTCGAGATTATGCAACCTTACGGTTGATATCTCAACTTTGTGTTCATATGCTTGTTTTTGTAAACAAATGGAGATGTTAAACTTTTTAGAAAGATTTTGAACTCCCCTCCATGTCTTTCAAAGTTTTTGAAAAAGGTCTTTGAATTTTTCTTAAATAGAATAGTCAAGATCTATTTATTCAAATATTCTTAAGTTTTTGAAGAATTTCGTTTGGGTTCTTGTGTTTAACTTTGTTAAATAAAAAGTGGATTTTTGATTACATATTCTTTCAAAATCCATACCCAGATCTTCATAACTTACTGTTGTTTTGTTCTCACATGTTAAATCATGTTTGCATTAAAATTTTAAAAGAAAAAGAAAATAGAGAATCTTGTGCACATGGTTTGTATCTTCGAGACTTACAATTACTGTCCACTTTACCACTTTTATCATCTTGACTTTTATAACAAAAGGTTATTTATCTACATTTGGTTAAAGTCAAAAGATTGTGTGTCAAACTCAATTTGCTTTAAAGCTTTTTACTTTTCTTGAGTTCCACAAAAGGTAAAGTCATTCTTTTATCCAATTCTTTTTCCTGTCATCAAGCAACCTACATGTCCCATCCCCACTTTCACTTTCTTCAATGTTAACCAAGCACTCTCTCTCTCTCTTGAAAATTAGAAAAACAAAAATACAAAAATATTGAGTGATTTACAGGTTAAACAAAAGAAGACGATGAACTCAGAAACACGAACACGAGACTGCAGCTCGAGATCGTTCGTATACCCGTTTCTGTTCGGTTCAAAGACGATGTCAAGGGATCGATGGGTTAAAGCGTGTTCAAACTTGTTGTTCACTGATCCATATTAAGGTGACAAGTTGGTGAAGGTGCAAATCTGTCAACAAATCTGAGTTTTAATTCTTGAAACTCGAATCTGGGTTTCTAGTTGATAATGGTACTGATCAGTTTAGTCCGGTCACGGAACAACCTCGGTTCACCGGAAAATCGAACAAGGTTCCGGCCATTTCATCTCAACCGGAGAATCAGATCCGTTCAGACCAGTTCCGGCCTATCCACCTCAACCGGAGGTAACAGTCCAACCGGTAGAGCAACTAACCAGAGCTATGTAATGTTCGTTTTCAGGCAGAAAATCACGAAACTCCAACCAGATCTGTCAAGTTCAAGCGGACAAGAAACTTGGAGCGGAGATTTGGACTTCAACCGGAATTCTCGCGAGTTCAACCGGAACTCAAGTGTTCAACCGGAAAAATGAACCGGAAAGTTCAACCGGAACTTTCCACATTCAACCGGAACTTCATGTTCAAGCGGAGAACGAAGTTCAACCGGAATTCGACAAGTTCAACCGGAAATGACCTAAAGCGGAGATTCCAACCGGAAATTCAAGTGTGTTCAACCGGAACTTCAAAGTTCAGCCGGAGTTCCAGGTTCGGCCGGAATGCGTGTTTTCAACCGGAAGTCTCACCTTGAACCGGAATACACCATTTCAACCGGAGTTAGTTCTTGTTCTCTTCGCAGATCGTCGGCTTCACTTATGTTCGCGATCTGCTCGCCGGATTTAACCACAGATCCACGGGTTTCTGACTCTGGTCGCCGGAGCTCGTTCTGATCAGGTTCATATCATCGATCTCCACTTCTGTCCTGCCTTGGGGTCACCGAAATTCGCCTATCTGGACGCCGGTTTTTGCTAGATGTCGACAGAAAGAAAGATGAAGATTAGAGGCGTAAGAAATTTCTCTGGTACGTATTTGGTTTCCAGCCTACACTAGGGTTTTTAAGTGTTAATGGGCTGGTTATTGCATTATACGAACTGGACCTACTGTTCTCTAATTTTCTTTTGGGCTGCTAATCAATCTTGGACATAAAGACAGATTTGGAGAAAACTAACAGTAGGCTACTGCTATATTTTCTTTTGTTGTCAACCTACAACCTCAACAAACCTCAATGAAGCCACGGGAATCCATTACAACCTTGTTAAATCGTACAATAAGGTACATCGCAGATGCCAAACTATTCCTATTTTTTTATTTTTGCTTCATTATAAGCAGACGTGCTTAGAAGCAATATTAAAGACTAAGGACGTGCACAAGTTTGGGTTTTCTCTACAATTGAAGATGGGTTAGCCACTGTTGGATTTTGGTTCATTGAAATTCATGGGTATTTTGTTGAAACGGTTGTTTACGGGTTTTGATTACAACAGAAGACGCTTATTTATTTTGCTACGGGTTGCAAAAGTCTAGGGGGAGAAGATGTGATGAATTATGATGAGACTTTTCGCAAAGGTTTTAGCAAAAGAAAGCAACGTGAATTTTAATCTTCGAAGCGTCCTCAAGCCGTAACAGTTGCGTCAATGCCATTATGGTAAAAATCGAGGCAAGATTAATAGCACAAAAAGAAGTGGTTTATCTTTGTGCAAAGCATTGGTTTGGTATTCGGCCAAGTATTTCAAGATGGTTGAATTGTGGATTTAATTCTCACGTTTTTCATAGATCCTTTATATTGTTTACTTTCAACAATATTGGTACCTTGAGTTATGACTTAGTCCTCAAGTAGCTTGTTATTATGTTGAAGTTTGTAAACACCCTATGCATTACAAGCCCATGGTCAGGGGGTTGAAGAATGTTTATTGTAGGGGGAGCTTCACAAAGGAGAATTGAAGAACAAAAGATTTGAAACTACATGAAGATTTTCTTGAAGTCAAGATGCAAGAATACAAAGAACCAATGTCACAAGTGTTGAGTATACCATCTACCAAATAGGGGGAGATTGTTGGGAATCGAGATACCGAGCCAACAAGATTTGGATAGATGTGATAATACTCAACGGCCAATTAATGTCTACCGTCCCGACAACACGGTGAAGAACATGACAACTCAAGACACAAGACTCAACTAAAGAAGATGGCTCTAGTGAATATTATTTATTGTTTAAATATTGTCACTAGTTGGTAGTTTTACTATTATGCCCTTAATGAGTTTTGTAGTATATATAGCAAGTCTTTCTCATGTGAAAGACTTGATGATGAGTGATACTTTGAGAGAGAGTTAGTCATGGTTCTTTGAAGCTTGTCGAGGGTTCATGAACTCATCTAGTAAGTTCATGATACCCGGGAATGTGTGGGGTAGGTAAAATGTAATCATTCGATTATCTTTAGTTATCTATCATTCCACCTTGTTTATCTATCTATCTTGTTCTTCATATATCCATGTTTACACTAGCTTTGCTCATCATCATCATCACATCTCAAACACCATCTTTGTTCTTATCCCGGTGTTCATTTTTTTATACAAAAACAAGTTACACAAAGACTCGATCCGCTTCCGCAACCAAGGTATTTGCCCACCACCTCGGTTTTTCAATTGGTGGAGACTTTGTAGATTTCATTTGTGATTTGAAACCACATGAAGATTTTCTTGAAGACAAGATGCAAGAATACAAGAACCAATGTCACAAGGGTTGAGTATACCATCTACCAAATAGGGGGAGATTGTTGGGAATCGAGATTCCGAGCCAACAAGATTTGGATAGATGTGATTAATACTCAACGGCCATTTAACGTTTACCGTCCCGACAACACGGTGAAGAAACATGACAACTCAAGCTACAAGACTCAACTAAAGAAGATGGCTCTAGTGAATATTATTTATTGATTAAATATTGTCACTAGTTGGTAGTTTACTATTATGCCCTTAGTGAGTTTATTATATATAGTAAGTCTTTCTCATGTGAAAGACTTGACGATGTGTGTAGAGATAGAGTTAGTCATGGTTCCTTGAAGCTTGTCAAGGGTTCTTGAACTTACCTAGTAAGCTCAAGAAACCCGGGAATGCGTGGGGTAGGTAATGTAATCATTCGGTTATTGTTAATCATTTGGTTATCTTTTGTTATCTATCTTTCATGTTGTTTATCGTTGATCTATCTTGCTATTCATATCCATGTTTCTACTAGCCTTGTTCTTCATCATCATCACATCTCAAACACCATAAACTCTATATCTCGGTGTTATTTGTTTTCTCAAAAACGAGTCACACAAAGACTCGATCCGCTTCCGCAACCAAGGTAAAGGTAGCATTATTTATATATTTGCCCACCACCTCGGTTTTTCACTAAAGGTGGATATTTGCAGCGTATCAGCGAGCTTCATCCTTCTTATCTAGCACTGCAATATCCACTTCTTTTCCCATTCGGTGAAGACTGTTACCGCATAGACATTCTTCATAGGGATGTTATTCTTGATCAGGCTAATCAGAGGAATAGGAAATGTACAATGAGAGAGTATTTCTGTTATCTTATACAAGATCGCGTCAACCAGTTTTCTTTAATCCTAAACGCGAGGAGGTTGTTTCAACAGTTTTTGGTTGATGCTTACACAATGATTGAAGCGCAACGGTTATGGTTTATTCGGAACAAACAGAGCACTCTCAGGTGTACGAGTTACAGTGACATCAGTAATGCTCAGACTTCTGGTGATACAGACCTTTCGAATAAAGGTCAGCGGGTGATACTTCCATCATCTTTTACTGGTGGGGCCAGATATATGTTGCAAAATTATCTTGATGCAATGTCGATTTGCAAGTGGTATGGCTATCCAGATTATTTCATTACCATCACATGCAATCCGAACTGGCCAGAGATGAGAAGACATTTAGCAGATACGACTTTACTTCCCGAAGATAAGCCGAATAACCTTTCCAGACTTTTCAAGATTAAGCTCGAGTCATTAATTACTGATTTAAAGAAGAACTCTATTCTTGGAAGAGTCCAAGCAGGTATTATAATTTTAACTTTTTATCAATAATTTAAATTTATATATATTTACGCATCTTATTATAGTCTAGAAAATATTCTATTTAAAAAGTGCAATTTTAATTGATATTTTTTTTCTTCTACTTCTGCAGTTGTTTATACCGTTGAGTTTCAGAAGCGTGGATTGCCTCATGCTCATATTTGTCTTTTCATGCATCCGGATCACAGAATTCCTTGCGTTCAGAATGTCGATCCTTATATTTCAGCTGAAATACCGGATAAAGATGAAGATCCCGAGTTGTATGAACTTGTGTCTGAGTTTATGATACATGGACCCTGTGGAGCTCATAACCCGAAATCTCCTTGCATGAACGGTAAAGATTGTACGAAACGCTTCCCGAAACCTTTCCGTGATTATACCTCTGTCGATACGGATGGCTACCCTCTATATCGGAGACGTGAGGGTGGACCCAAGGTTATCAAGTCTGGTCATGAGTTGGATTGCAGATATGTTGTTCCATACAACAAAGTTCTTTTAAAAAGATACCAGTCTCATATTAACATTGAGTGGTGCAACAAAGGAGAATCAATTAAGTATCTTTTCAAGTACATAAATAAAGGGCCTGACAGAGCAAGTGTAAAGTTTGTTACGAATACAGAGGAAGATAGTAGCGTGCAACCTGTCGACGAAGTAAAGGCTCATTTTGATTGTAGATATGTCTCGGCATGTGAAGCGGCGTGGCGTATTCAGAAGTTTGATGTACACTATAGATATCCTTCGGTCGTTAGGCTTCCTTTTCATCTTCCAGGCCAACAACAGGTTGTGTTCCATGAAGACGATGATATGGACGAGGTTATGAATAAACCAACTGCTGCTACTTCCAAGTTTGAATCGTGGATGAAATGCAATCAGGTCTACGAAGATGCAGCTGAGTTGACTTATGCTGAATTCCCTACGAAGTTTGTGTGGGTTTTAGAAAGAAGGAAATGGCAACGAAGAAAAAATGGATTTTCCCTTGGAAGAATCCATTCGGTGTCTCCTTCGCTTGGTGAGCTCTATTTTTTAAGAATACTTTTAAATAAAGTGAAAGGGCCCAAGTCGTTCGAGGATATTCGCACCGTTAATGGATTGGTTCATCCTACCTTCAGGGACGCATGTTACGCCAGGGGGCTGTTAGACGACGACAGAGAGTACATAGAAGCCATTCGGGAAGCAAGCTTCTATGGTACCGGTCCTTATCTGAGAAATCTTTTTGTTACTATGTTGTTGTCCGAAAGCCTTTCAAGACCAGAATTTGTTTGGGATAATTGTTGGACCCATCTATCCGATGGGATCCTTCAAACACAGAGACTTCGCTTAAAGTCTCCAGGTTAGTTACTTATATTATGTCATTAAATACTTCTGTTTTCTTCTTAATTTTTTTATTATTACTTTTAATATATTTATAATACTTTCTCTTTATTACAATTCACGTTATTTACGTTCATTTGTTTACAGGTTTATCTTACAAAGACGATCAGATGAAGAATCTGACACTTGGTGAAATAGAGAAAGTGTTACAGCGTCATAACTCAAGCCTAACTAATTTCGCTACAATGCCGTTTCCCGATAACTTTGTCATAGATTCCGCCAATAATGTCCTTATCAATGAGCAGCTCGACTATGACACTGTAGTTCAGGAAACTGAGTATGAGCGTCTTCAGTCTTCTCTAACGGATGAGCAAAGATCAATATTTAAGGAGATAATGGATGCCGTTGATAAAGATGGAGGCGTGTTTTTTGTTTATGGATATGGTGGTACTGGAAAGACATTTTTGTGGAATACTCTGTCAACTTCAATTAGATCAAGAAATCAGATTGTTTTAACTGTTGCATCAAGTGGTATTGCTTCGCTTTTGTTACCTGGAGGTCGAACAGCTCATTCTAGGTTCCACATACCACTCAATCTGACCGAGGACTCGCTATGTACCATGTCACGAGATAGTGACATTTCAGACTTATTGAAGCAAACAAAGTTGATTATATGGGATGAGGCTCCTATGATACACAAACATGCCTTCGAGGCTCTAGATAAGAGCCTGAAGGATGTTCTATGTACCGATACTAACATGGCGGATCAACCTTTGTTTGGTGGTAAAGTTGTTGTTTTCGGTGGAGATTTCAGACAGATTCTTCCTGTTATGCAGGGCGGTTCAAATCAAGATGTTGTCACTTCCTGTCTGACTTCATCTTACATTTGGAGAGAGTGCAAGGTTCTAAACTTAACCAAAAACATGCGTCTTCTTCAAGGTAACAATCCATCAGAGATACAAGAAACAGGTGATTTTGCTCAATGGCTTTTGGATATTGGTGAGGGAAAAGCCGGCGGAGATAATGACGGTGACTCAGAAATAGTTATACCTCATGATCTTCTTATCCATGATTCGTCGGATCCGGTTAGTGATCTTATCGATTTTGTGTGACAACCGCCAATTTTCCAGGTTAACTCCGTTAACAACTTGTGTTATATTTCGATAACGTCCGTTACTTCCGTTAACTAGAATAGTTACACGAGCGATGCACATGAGTCTAGACGTCGGTTAACTTACTTGGAACGATATGTAAATTATATTTTATAATTTCATAAAAACGTTTTGTCATTTTAGGTGACAATTATATCTATGATTTTATGTGGTATATACGTATATATATACACATTATATTTTATGATTTTATTTGACGATGCGTTACGTATATTACACGAAGTGTTTCTATATTTTTTTTATAGGAATTTAAGATGTATGGTTATTGAGTTATAACTATGACTTTATGCGAAGCATATATATAGATTATATTTTTTTTATAAAACTTTGCTCGCTAAATATGTTTTGGCATACACTCGAGTATTCACCGTCAAGTTATATCCGTTAACTTTGTTAGTGTTCGTTAGACGTTTCTAAACCTTGAGGGGCCTAACTTGTAATTTTCTAAACTTATATTATATATACAAAGCTGGAAGGTCTGTTGTGTAATTACCTAAACCTTGTAAACTATTATGTTTAATTAAGGAGGGACCATTCTTGTCAATTCTCGAAAGTCATATTAATGACATTTACGAGCAGTAACCGGGAGGCGGTTCGTCCGACCGCCATCATCACTGACGGTTTCAAAATCGTGGCTCATTAATCCATCATTCAAACCTCTATTGATTGCAAGAAACATATCAACACTCAATACTCGTTCAATTCGAAACACACGGCTTCTCTCGAGCTCTCTCCCTTCTTTTTCGTTTTTAAAGTTTTCCGGTGAACTCGAGTTTTCGACCAAAATCTCCACCGAAACAGCACCATTCAACAACCCTCGAGATCCTCTTTCGTTGCTGAGCAGCCAGGAGAAGTCAGATTCGAGTTTCGTTACGCTGCTCAGTGTTCGCGTTCAAGGTTCGAGTCACGTTTCGGCTTCAAAAACTCATTGTTTCTCATCTCTGTCACAAGGTAACTGCTTTCCCATGTTAGTCGCATTCTTTCTGGGTTAAAATATGGGTTTCACGATTTTCCGGTGACCGGAAATAAAACTCCGGCCACCGGAATTGTGGGGAAGAAGATGATGGCTGGGTGCAGTCGGGTTATATGATTTAAAATACTGGATTTCAACACAGTGGCGCAGTAGCGCAGTTGGTCAGGGCCGTTTGTTGGAGACCGAGAGGTCACTGGTTCGAACCCTGCCCCATCTGCAAATCGTTTGCTGTTTTTTTCTGTTAAATTCAATTTCACTTGCCTTTGCTATGATTAAAACACATATGATGCGAACCTGTTAACAAAATAACGATCTGGCCCAGTGGTTAGGGTCTGCTATGTTCCAACCTAGAGGTCACGGGTTCGAGTCCCGTGACCATCATTCTTGTTGTTTTAATTTTTTTTTTAAGTGATTTCAAGGATTTCTTGTCCAAAACCTAAAACTCCTATTACATAACTATTAAATCTCGTCCCGTGAAACGAGTTCTTGTTGAACGTTTATATTATGAAAAACAATTACGATTTAAATGGATCGAAATTTTATAGTCTCGTTATAATTAATAAAAAGAAACTTGTTTTAAACATAGAAATATATACATATATATATGATTTATTGTCATGCACATATACGCATACGTACGTTTTAAAGATTTTTCTTTAAACTCTCTGAAATTTTGACACGGCAATATATAAATATAATATATTAGGACGTTTTATTTTTCACACTTTTGACTACGCCTCGATATTTATATTTACGAATATATATATATATATATATATATATATATACATATATATATATATAACCCGATGATCTCTACTATTTATTATTTGGAATAACTTACGCACATTGATTTTCGTAAATCTCTTGTGTCCTCGATTTAAGTGTCATTTTGACTACTTTCGAACAAACGATATTTCGTCACGTATTGAAATTGTCACCTACGTCATATTTGGAATTACTTGATATCAATACCGTCGTCTAGGCTATGTTACTCATGTGCAAACACACACTTACGTATGTAAAATCGATAGGTGCTCGGTAATTACGCAAGACTCGGAAGTCTAACTAAATTTGTAGCAGCGCACCCTAAGGTGAGTTTCACAACCTTTACGTTACGTCCGGTTTTGGACGATAACACACGCAAACACGTTACACCCGGGTTAGGGTGATAACACGACAACGTTTATGTATGATTAAAGTAGAAATCCAACATATATCACATGTTCACGTAAAATGCTTATCTTTGAAAGTCCTTACTTATCGAACCGTTAATAGCAAATAGCGAGGGGATATTGGGTAGTACTACTGGGGTCTGACAAACCCCACTCAGCGGGCACGAGATGCACCACCCGACTGGCGGTCGGACTGAGGACAATGTCAGCCTAAACTTACCGTGATCGAGTAGACACGGGGAAGGCAAACCACGTAAGGAATTATTCCTACAACTAATTGGTCAGCTTCGGTTGCGAACGTTTTAGTGACATGAACTTAGGCTCGCTACCTACGATATGGATTGTACTGTTAATATACATGCTTACATACGAATAAAAACTGTTGTATTCGTACTGCATAACTATACTAGTTATACTTATGTGCTTATGTGAACTCACCAACATTAGTTGACACTTGCTCTTATGCATGCTTTGCAGGACGCTAGGAGAATCGGATTTTTGGGCACGTACGCTGGTTAAACTTTATTTTTGGGAACTTGCTTTTAAAACCTTTATCTTGAACTTTATTTACTTGTCGGGCGCTTGTTTTGCGCAACATAACTTTTATAAGCTTCCGCTAAACTTTAAACTCTGGTTTGATATTTCCCGTTTGGAAATATATTTACATTTTGAACCCTTAACTTATGTTTGATGTAACTAATGACTCGGGTCCTGGTCTGGTTCACACCCCACACGGTAAAACTCCGTTAGTGGAAATTGGGGGTGTGACAGATTGGTATCAGAGCCCTTGGTTGCAGAGAACTAGAATTTTCAGAAATTCTAAACTGTAACTGTTTTTGAACATTAGTTACAACAATTCCCAAAAACGTTTTCTTTTCGCGTGCCAAAAATCGATTACTCACATTAGGTTATCTTTTCTTTGTTTGTGTTTGTCTGGGTCCAGGCAATATGTCACCATCCGATCATACACGTGGAAAGGCACCCATGAACGAACAAGGATCCTCGTCACGTCAACCGTCCCGCAGGAGGCAACGTCTTGACTATACTCAATCGGATTATGAGGCAGAGTCACATTATTTTCGAGACCCGGACAACGCGTCCGATTGGCGGTGGTTTAGGCCCATGGTGGCCAGTCTTATAGGCGAATTTGGAGTCCCCACGGACGAGGGTAGACTACCCGATCTTCCCTTCTGCCACCCACAGATCACTGCTGCAATGATGGCAGTGATAGACGAGTTGCGTAGTGAAGTTAGATCACTGCGAACCGAAGGACGAAGAACACAAACTGAAACTCAAGGAACAAGGGATGATCTCGAGGTAACAACCACAGCACACAACAACTTAGCCCATGGGGTGATTGAACTCGAGGATAGAGTGGATACCTTGGAGGCAAGACCCAACTCGGCCAATTTAGCCAACATATGCTACAGACTGCCTTAGCAAGGATTGCTGTGTTAGAAGACCTGGTCGGGGACCTGACCGGGCAAGTGGCTACTCTTCAGGGACAGGCAGCCCCTGCAGCTGATCCAGTGGAGGAAGAACCCCTCGAAGAGAATGGAGACAACGCTGAAGAAGAAGAGGTCGAGGAACCCGAAGTCATTGATCCATGATCTAATATGTCTCATTTTCTTCTATTTTGTTACTTTGAAATAAATTTGACTGGGTGTTCATTTTATTTTGAATGTTTTCAAATACTGAGATACCTTATGGTTGGATATTAAATTATGTAATGGATATTACATTTTTATTTTACCAATGTGTTTCTAAAAATTATGTCGTGTGATGGATGGATGCATGAATAATTGTTTAGAGTTTAATGAAATTAATATTGGATATATTAATCATTGAAATGTCTCGTATGGCAAACAGAATCATGGCTGAACACCTCACCGCAGCACAGATCCAAAATCTGATTGACCAAGGAGTTGCAGCAGCTCTAGCAGCGGCCCAAAATCAGCCAAACAACAACGGTGGTAAGTAAAACAGACGAAAAATTGACTACATTTTTTTTTCTCTCACGCTCTAAAAATTATTCTCTGAAATAATTTCATGAAACGAATCCAGGCCCAGCTCAATGCACCTTCAAAACTTACATGGATTGTAAGCCGCTCATGTTCAAGGGTGATGAAGGAGCCGTGGGTCTACTGCGATGGCTCGAGAAGTCAGAAAAGGTGTTCTCAATGTGTAACTGCCCAGTTGCGAATCGGGTCAATTTCGCAACTGCTACACTCGAGGGAGCTGCCCTCACTTGGTGGAACGCGCAAATCCAAATGTTAGGACTCGATGCAGCAAATGCTATGACTTGGCAGGAATTCAAGGATGCCATGATGGAGGAGTACTGTCCTCGCGATCAGGTCAAAAGGCTGGAAGGTGAGTTCCAGAACTTGAAAATGGTAAGTTCTGAGGTTGAAGAGTACACCGCTCGCTACCATGAGTACGCGGTGTTATGCCCTACGATGGTTGATGCTGACTTCAAAAGAATTGAAAGGTATGTGGATGGGTTAGCTCCACAAATCAAGGGGATGGTTACTGCCTCAAACCCTGTAAATGTGCAGAATGCTATCAGGTTGGCTCATAAGCTGACTGACCAGGCCATAGAGCAGGGAACTTTGCCACCCAGAAAGGTCCCCAAAACTGCCCTAGATGGGAAAAGAAAGAGAGATGATGACTCCAGTAACAACAACAACAATGGTAGTGGAAACAATAATGGGAGATCCTCTAACTCTCACAATCAAAACAAGAGGTACAACAATTCCAGGGGTGACTATAATAACAGTAACACCAGCAGCGGAGGCGGTAATCAGAACCGCCAAGGTGGTAGCAATCAGAATAACAATGGGTACAAAGGACGAGCACCTTTCTGCAATCGGTGCAACCAACACCACAATGGGGCATGCAAGAGACTCACTTGTGAGCGTTGTGGTAAAGGGGGCCATGAGGCTAAGAACTGTTGGGGTGAACTACAAAACCGTCCCAATCAAAATTCGAACCAGAATCAGAATCAGAACCAGAGGCAGAATAATGAAGGCCCTAGAGGGTGTTTTGAATGTGGAAAACCAGGGCACTTAAAGAGGGATTGTCCACAGCTCCGAAGGAACAATAACAACAATGCTGGCAACAACAACAACCACCGTAACAACAATAACAACGGTGGTGATGGTGGTAGAAATGGTGGAGATGGCGCCAAAGGGCGAGCTTTCGTTATGGGTTCAGGTGAGGCAAGAAACGATGCCAACGTCATTACCGGTAAGTTCCTTCTAAACAACTACTTCGCGAATGTCTTATTTGATACTGGTGCCGAGAAAAGTTTTATCTCGACTAAGTTTTGTAAGTTGATTAAGGCTACCCAAACTCCACTAAAAGCTAGGTACACAGTTGAATTAGCAAATGGTAAGCTTCTTGACACCACTCACTTGGTTGAAAACTGCACATTAGAACTAGCTGGTCATAAACTAAGTATAGACCTTATGCCTTTTACCATCGGTAGTTTCGACGTGATAGTGGGCATGGATTGGCTATCCAAACATCAGGCGGAAATTGTCTGTCAAGAAAAAGTCATAAGAATACCCATAGCAGGAGGAGAAGTACTCTCAATTCAGGGCGAAAAGGGAGGTGCTGTCTCCGGAATCATATCATACCTTAAAGCGCAGAAGTGTCTTCGGAAAGGACACGTGGCAATCCTGGCCACTGTTACGGACCAAACCAGGGTGGAGAGAAAAATCGAAGATTTCCCGATCGTACGCGATTACCCGGAGGTATTTCCTGAGGAATTACCTGGCCTTCCTCCGCATCGGCAAGTAGAATTTGGGATTGACCTTGCTCCGGGAGCAGCTCCGATCGCGCGTGCACCATATCGTCTAGCGGTGAACGAATTGAATGAGCTATCCACACAACTGCAAGAACTGTTAGATAAAGGTTTTATTAGACCTAGCTCGTCACCATGGGGAGCACCAGTATTATTCGTCAAGAAGAAGGATGGCACATTTAGGATGTGCATTGATTACCGCGAACTCAACAAGGTCACTATCAAAAATCGATACCCTCTTCCACGAATAGATGATCTTTTTGACCAGCTTCAAGGATCCAGTTACTATTCCAAGATTGATTTAAGGTCTGGTTACCATCAGCTTCGAGTCCGTGAGGAGGACATCGAAAAGACAGCCTTCAGAACACGCTACGGTCATTATGAATTTTTGGTCATGCCTTTCGGGCTGACAAATGCACCAGCTGTGTTCATGGATCTCATGAACCGTGTGTGCAAGCCCTATCTGGATAAGTTCGTCATAGTATTTATCGACGACATCCTCATCTACTCCAAGACGAAAGAAGAACACGAGGAACATCTACGGTTAATCTTAGAATTGTTAAAGAAAGAACAACTCTACGCAAAATTCTCTAAGTGCGATTTCTGGATCCGAGAGGTTCAATTTCTGGGTCACATCGTCAACGAGCAAGGTATCCACGTTGACCCAGCCAAGACCGAAGCCATTAAAAATTGGCCTACCCCTAGAGCCCCTACGGAAATTCGTCAATTCCTAGGTTTAGCGGGTTACTACCGTCGTTTTATAAAGGGATTTTCTCAGTTAGCTCACCCATTGACTGCTCTTACGCACAAAGGGGTTCAATACAGATGGGGTGACAAGGAAGAGGCAGCCTTCCAAGCTTTGAAAGAGAAACTTTGTACTGCACCTATATTATCTTTACCTGATGGGATTGACGACTTCGAGGTCTATTGTGACGCGTCAATCCAGGGACTCGGATGTGTTTTGATGCAAAGAGGTAAAGTTATCGCATACGGGTCAAGGCAACTAAAGTCCAATGAGAAGAATTACACAACTCATGACTTAGAGTTGGGCGCTGTTGTATTTGCCTTGAAATTTTGGAGACACTACTTATACGGTACCAAGTGTACGATATTCACTGATCACAAGAGCCTCCAACACATATTTGAACAGAAGGAACTCAACATGAGACAACGTAGGTGGGTTGAATTGCTAAACGACTACGACCTTGCGATAAAGTATCATCCAGGCAAGGCCAACGTGGTGGCCGATGCTTTGAGTAGAAAGGAACATGTCAAACCTAGAAGAGTTCGAGCTCTGCAATTAACGATCCATACAGGGCTACCGGGTAGACTCCGGGATGCTCAGAAAGAGGCCCTAAAGGAGGAAAACTTTGGGTCTGAATCATTACGTGACATATATGGAACTTCGGAAGTTAAGTCTGATGGACTTCGTTATTATAATGACCGTATATGGGTACCTTTGCATGGAAATCTTAGAGAACTGGTGATGGACGAAGCTCATAAGTCCCGTTATTCGATCCATCCAGGTTCTGACAAAATGTATCAAGACTTAAAAGGGCTATATTGGTGGCCTAATATGAAAGTTGATATCGCTAGATATGTCAGCAAGTGCTTGACGTGCGCGAAGGTCAAAACGGAACATCGAAAGCCAGCAGGATTACTGCAACAACCTAAAATTCCCGAATGGAAATGGGAAGAAATCTCGATGGATTTCATCACGGGATTGCCCCGTTCTTCTGGCGGTAACGATATGATTTGGGTTATCGTTGACCGGTTAACAAAATCCGCCCATTTCCTAGCCATCAAAGAAAGTGACAAAACAGAGAAACTTGCAAAGATATACCTCAAGGAGATTGTCAAGTTTCACGGAGTGCCTTTATCTATTATCTCCGACCGAGACCCTAGATTTACTTCAAATTTTTGGACATCCTTACAAGAGGCGATGGGCACTCGCTTGGATATGAGTACCGCGTATCATCCTCAAACAGATGGACAGACTGAACGTACAATCCAAACTCTCGAGGATATGCTTAGAGCATGTGTGCTCGATTTCGGGAAAAATTGGGAAACTCATTTACCACTGGTGGAATTCTCCTATAACAACAGCTACCATACCAGTATTGGAGCCGCTCCATTTGAGGCTCTGTACGGACGAAAGTGCAGATCGCCGGTCTGTTGGGCTGAGGTCGGTGAGAGCCAACTCACTGGACCTGAATTAGTACACGAGACCACTGAAAGAATCGTGCAGATCAGAAACCGCATGAAAGCGGCAAGAGATAGACAAAAGAGTTATGCGGATAAACGCCGAAGGCCTTTGGAATTTAAAGTCGGCGACAAAGTACTATTGAAAGTCTCGCCTTGGAAAGGCGTCGTACGCTTTGGCAAGCGCGGGAAGTTGAATCCCCGCTATGTAGGACCATTCGAGATCACCGAAACCATCGGTCCGGTGGCTTACCGTTTAAATCTACCTCCTGAATTAGATGGAGTGCACAACGTGTTTCACGTTTCGAACCTGAGAAAGTGTTTAGCAGACGACACTCTCATAGTTCCAGTAGAGGAACTGCAAATCGATGAACAACTGCGATTCATCGAACAACCCGTGGAAATCATGGGACGGGAGGAGAAAACCTTGAAACGAAGTAAAATTCCCATCGTCAAAGTAAGATGGCAATCTAAGCGTGGACCGGAGTTCACGTGGGAACGAGAAGATCAGATGAGAAAGAAATATCCTCATTTATTTGATCAAGCCTCAACATCTAATTAAGGTATGAGTTAAATTTTGGGACAAAATTTCCTTAACAAGGGGATGATGTAGCAACCCTAAAATTTTTCTTTTCCTTCCACAGAAACCGTAACAACTTAAGGCAATTTTCGGGACGAAAATTCCTTAACAAGGGGATGATGTGACAACCGCCAATTTTCCAGGTTAACTCCGTTAACAACTTGTGTTATGTTTCGATAACGTTCGTTACTTCCGTTAACTAGAATAGTTACACGAGTGATGCACATGAGTCTAGACGTCGGTTAACTTACTTGGAACGTATGTAAATTACATTTTATAATTTCATAAAAACGTTTTGTCATTTTAGGTGACAATTATATCTATGATTTTATGTGGTATATACGTATATATATACACATTATATTTTATGATTTTATTTGACGATGCGTTACGTATATTACACGAAGTGTTTCTATATTTTTTTTATAGGAATTTAAGATGTATGGTTATTGAGTTATAACTATGACTTTATGCGAAGCATATATATAGATTATATTTTTTTATAAAACTTTGCTCGCTAAATATGTTTTGGCATACACTCGAGTATTCACCGTCAAGTTATATCCGTTAACTTTGTTAGTGTTCGTTAGACGTTTCTAAACCTTGAGGGGCCTAACTTGTAATTTTCTAAACTTATATTATATATACAAAGCTGGAAGGTCTGTTGTGTAATTACCTAAACCTTGTAAACTATTATGTTTAATTAAGGAGGGACCATTCTTGTCAATTCTCGAAAGTCATATTAATGACATTTACGAGCAGTAACCGGGAGGCGGTTCGTCCGACCACCATCATCACTGACGGTTTCAAAATCGTGGCTCATTAATCCATCATTCAAACCTCTATTGATTGCAAGAAACATATCAACACTCAATACTCGTTCAATTCGAAACACACGGCTTCTCTCGAGCTCTCTCCCTTCTTTTTCGTTTTTAAAGTTTTCCGGTGAACTCGAGTTTTCGACCAAAATCTCCACCGAAACAGCACCATTCAACAACCCTCGAGATCCTCTTTCGTTGCTGAGCAGCCAGGAGAAGTCAGATTCGAGTTTCGTTACGCTGCTCAGTGTTCGCGTTCAAGGTTCGAGTCACGTTTCGGCTTCAAAAACTCATTGTTTCTCATCTCTGTCACAAGGTAACTGCTTTCCCATGTTAGTCGCATTCTTTCTGGGTTAAAATATGGGTTTCACGATTTTCCGGTGACCGGAAATAAAACTCCGGCCACCGGAATTGTGGGGAAGAAGAGGATGGCGGGTGCAGTCGGGTTATATGATCAAAATACTGGATTTCAACACAGTGGCGCAGTAGCGCAGTTGGTCAGGGCGTTTGTTGGAGACCAAAAGGTCACTGGTTCGACCCTCCCCATCAGCAAATCGTTTGTGTTTTTTTTTTAAACTGAATTTCCTTGCCTTTGCTTGATTAAAACACATATGATGCGAACCTGTTAACAAAGTAACGATTTGGCCCAGTGGTAAGGGTCTGCTATGTTCCAACCTAGAGGTCACGGGTTCGAGTCCCGTGACCATCATTCTTGTTGTTTTAATTTTTTTTTTAAAGTGATTTCAAGGATTTCTTGTCCAACACCTAAAACTCCCATTACATAACCATTAAATCTCGTCCCGTGAAACGAGTTCTTGTTGAACGTTTATATTATGAAAAACATTACGATTTAAATATATCGAAATTTTATAGTCCCGTTATAATTAATAAAAAGAAACTTGTCTTAAACATAGAAATATATATATATATTGATTTATTGTCATGCACATATACGCATACGTACATTTTTAAGATTTTTCTTTAAACTCTCTAATTTTGACACGGCATATAAATATATATTGGACGTTTTATTTTCCACACTCCTGACTACGCCTCGATATTTATAGCTACGAATATATAATATATTCACCGATGATCCCTATATTTATTATTCGGAATAACTTACGCACATTGATTTTCGTAAAACCTTGTGTCTTTGATTTAAGGGTCATCTTGACTACTTTCAAACAAACGATTTTCGTCACGTATTAAATTGTCACCTACGTCGTAGCTGGAATTACTTGCTATCAAAACCCTCGTCTAGGCTATGTTACTCATGTGCAAAGACACACTTACGTATGTAAAATCGATAGGTGCTCGGTAATTACGCAAGACTCGGAAGTCTAACTAAATTTGTAGCAGCGCACCCTAAGGTGAGTTTCACAACCTTTACGTTACGTCCGGTTTTAGACGATAACACACGCAAACACGTTACACCCGGGTTAGGGTGATAACACGACAACGTTTATGTATGATTAAAGTAGAAATCCAACATATATCACATGTTCACGTAAAATGCTTATCTTTGAAAGTCCTTACTTATCGAACCGTTAATAACAAATAGCGAGGGGATATTGGGTAGTACTACTGGGGTCTGACAAACCCCACTCAGCGGGCACGAGATGCACCACCCGACTGGCGGTCGGACTAAGGACAATGTCAGCCTAAACTTACCGTGATCGAGTAGACACGGAGAAGGCAAACCACGTAAGGAATTATTCCTACAACTAATTGGTCAGCTTCGGTTGCGAACGTTTTAGTGACATGAACTTAGGCTCGCTACCTACGATATGGATTGTACTGTTAATATACATACTTATATACGAATAAAAACTGTTGTATTCGTACTGCATAACTATACTAGTTATACTTATGTGCTTATGTGAACTCACCAACATTAGTTGACACTTGCTCTTATGCATGCTTTGCAGGACGCTAGGGAGAATCGGATTTTGGGCACGTACGCTGGTTAAACTTTATTTTTGGGAACTTGCTTTTAAAACCTTTATCTTGAACTTTATTTACTTGTCGGGCGCTTGTTTTGCGCAACATAACTTTTATAAGCTTCCGCTAAACTTAAACTCTGGTTTGATATTTCCCGTTTGGAAATATATTTACATTTTGAACCCTTAACTTATGTTTGATGTAACTAATGACTCGGGTCCTGGTCTGGTTCACACCCCACACGGTAAAACTCCGTTAGTGGAAATTGGGGGTGTGACATTTTGTTTATCCATCATTTCTGGACAACTTTGGTGAACAAGATTTTTGGTCTGAAAGAGCTATTCTCGCACCAACTAATGAGGTTGTCGATGATATCAACGGTCGTCTACTTTCTTTGGTTCCTGGTGAAGAACATGAGTATTTAAGCTCTGATTCTGTATGTCAAGATGAGATTGTAGGTGACGACGTTGAACATAACTTATACTCACCAGATGTCTTGAATTGTTTACATATATCTGGCATTCCAAATCATCGTCTTGTGCTTAAAGTTGGTGTTCCTGTTATGTTGCTAAGAAACATTGATCAGAGGAATGGCTTATGTAATGGAACACGTCTTCAGATCGTATCTCTAGGGAAGCATGTTATTGAAGCGGTGGTTATCTCAGGAAGCAATATCGGATTCAGGACTTTCATTCCTAGACTTTCATTGGTTCCAACAGATAAAAGAGTTGTTTTTCGGTTTAAGAGAAGACAGTTTCCCATCTCGGTTTGTTTTGCTATGACTATACACAAAAGTCAGGGTCAGTCTCTTTCGAGAGTTGGATTGTACTTGAAAGATCCCGTATTCTCTCATGGTCAATTGTACGTTGCGTTATCAAGGGTGAAGAGCAAGAAGGGCCTGAAGATTTTGATTTTGGATGAAGACGGTCGTCCAACCAATGTAACAAGAAATATATAGTGTATAAATCTATCTTCTCGAATTTGTAATTGTTATTGACTTTTTCTACTATTATAGAATTTCCTTTTACCGTTAACTTTTTCTTTAGATAGGATATATATTTATATATATATATATATATATATTTTTTTGTTCTAGCCCGGGTATTTACCCGGGTAAGTGGCTAGTAAAATTAAAAAAGAGGATTAATATAGTCAAGCCACCCACTGAGTAAACCAACAAGCGAGACCTGAGTGGGTCACCCTTGGCTTGTACTCGGTTCATTTACAAACCGAGCTTGACTCAGCTCAGCTCGGTTACAAATCAAGCCACTTTCAAAATGAGCATCGAGCCACAAGCTTTTTACAGAGTCCAATAATATAATGTAGCCCTCATTTTATTAATTAAACATTAAAAAATAAATAAAAGAATAATAGTTGTTAACTTGTTATATAGGTGGTGAAAAATAATACAACTATACAAGTAAAAAATGATTGGAAAAGTACACGTAGCCAAATTTAAAAGATTTTTGTCATCGCAATGTTTACCGTAGGGTCTACTTTGAAGTTTGAATAAGGGATCAAGGACCGTGTCAATGGGTCAAGCCGGATTAGAGACGTTGGAGAGAAAGGGATGGATTTTATAGAAATGAAGCTGATTGATAGTTTCATCTTGGGGTCAATGTGGAGTTTTGAAGATAAATGAAAAATGAAACCGAGGTCAAAGCAATATGTTCAATCTATAAACTAGCATGAGAGCTTTCAAGCTTCTCTCTTTTTATTTTTATCTTTGAAATATAAGAAAAATACATAAGTTTTATTAATTTCACTGTAGAAACGGTGGTTCCCAACCGGGCGGGTTATCAGGGATGAACCAGTCCGGTAGGGTGATACGCTTCTGGAGGGAAAGTAGTGGGGCAAGCTGCTCCGGCCTGGAGCACCTTGGCTGCTTCGGTGGATTAGCCTTGGATATCTGACCCGAAGGAAGAGTTAGAACATAGGAGGGAGATTATCCTCCGGTTCAGACTGGGACTGACAGATGCATCATAGCCATCCCAGGTCTACCCTCGTGTGTATAGGATGTGAGTGTCGGGAAATGGAGAATCTGCTCAGTCGTGCGGTCGTGAGAGATGTTTAGTACCGGAGCTAGTCGTAGTCCGGAGGGATTACGTGTCCTTCCCCCAAGTGGTTGAGGGGTATTTATAGTGTCTTACCTTTGTCTGATACGCCATTAATGCTTCTAGCGGCTAACGATATGTGCGGGTACGGTAGGTGTGTAGCCTACAGTCCTATTTTGGGTAATGCGGCGCATGATTGGCTTATGATATGCCAATCATTGTCTGTCGCTGGTGGTCATGCAAGCCGTGCGGCCAACATGCATGTATTGTATGTCGTTAGAGTGGACCTTTGGTTCAGCCTGATGAAGAACAGTCTGACCTGTCTGGCCGGACCGGACCCAAGTTATCATTCACTTTATCAATTCATATCCGTATAATCTATCTCTATAATTAATAAAGTGAAAATACATAAGCTTCTATCTTTACTACCTTATAAACCATTTCTTTTTAGTTACAAAGTAAACTCTTAAATTTAAAACGTACAACAAAGGAAGCATTATGTACAAGCTTGAGAAGCTTGTTAAAACTAACTCAATTACTTCCCAACTATGTAAAGCCCTTTTCCCTTACTTCTCAAGTATGTACCCCTTCACTCTTTCTATTCGGCTGTTGCAGAGAAGTAAGTACACCCCTTTTCTCTATCTATTCGGCGGTTGCAGAGAGATGAAATCAGATCTAAAGCGTTTTCTCTTCTTTTTCGTACAACCCTTCTGTAAAAGTAGATGAAATCAGAGAGATGAATTCAAATTTTCAATTTGAAATCAGATATAAATACACACGTTCTTTCTTCTTCTTCAGATCTAAACTCGATTTCAAATCTAAACCCGGATGTAGAAGATGGTGGTGGTTCAGGTATCTCGCTTTACTCAGATGGATTTTTTCTTTGATTTCAGATTCCAAACGAAGGAAACCTTAACATCCTCTTCATATGTGATTTCCTCCTGATCTTCCTTCGGCTCTTCATCGTATTCGTCCCATTTGTAAGTTTCTTATGACACGAATTGAAATTATTCTTCCGTTTGTTAGGGTTTATGGAAGACTTGAGAAATCAGTTGCAAAAGACCTCATCGGGTCTTGTTTGCTCTCACCGTTGCTATGCATCTTCGATTTCATCCATTATTCAGACCAGATCTGGTTCGATTCAGCGGAAATACACGACATTTGACTCCAAATCTGGTACGGTTCTGGTTAGATTCTATAAATTTTTGATCCAAAATCTATTCAAACACTGATGCTTCTGCCCAATTTCTAATCACCTACAGATTTTGATTATCGCAAGTTTGGATTCCATGGATGATTGATTACATTATTGGAGTTTTGACGAGATCCTTTTTAAGGTACGTTTCCATTGGGATGTCAATGCCTTCAGTTTTGTGATTTACGTTTGTTTTAGGTATGTTTATGATTTATATCAGTCTCGATAGTAGTAAAGATTAGGGTTCATCTAATTTTTTATACATGGTTGTTGATTCAAGGGTGATAAGTCATTTGTGAGGTTAATCAATGAAGCAGACACCAAAATCGCATACTATCTCTTCAGGTTCAACACTTTTGCCTTAATCTTATGTATTTCGGTCCACCATTTGGGTCGGTTTCTTGTGTTTTCGCTGATTTTTTGTCTTTCATAGGTGTTTTCACTTGAATCTGAAAGTAAATTGTTGTATAAGTAAATTGTTGGCTGTGTTTTGACAGCAAGACTATATGTATTGCATTGCCTCATTTTCAACAGCAAAAGAAAAAATCTTACTCATCTTGAAAATCATAGTTTCACCTTAGATATACATGAATCGATTCTAATGTTTTTATATTCTCAAATCACTATCACTTTCGGTTATAATAACAGGCTGTATTTGATCTTGTAGTTTGTGGAAGTGGTACCTCAAATGTAGAAGCAGAGGCATGTAGAGCAGAATCTGATATCTGAAGGAACGGGTTCTAAAATTATTATTTTTTGTTGAACTAAAAAATTCTGTGATCAGCTTACACGTTGTATTTATGTGTAGGCATATTCATGTGACTCGATTATAACTGTAAGTTTCTTGTAATTGTATGGTTTAAATGTTTATTTTAGCTTCATATTAGAAGCATATATGATTGAAACATAAGACAAAACAGGGTTGGCAAAACCTGCTCCTTTTAAATGTTTATTTTACTATAAGACCAGTTCTCAAAGCATACAAAGTTACAAACCGTGTCTCTTTGTGAAAAGGAAACATGTACTCGAAAAGATCTGAATAGAATTTTGGGAAACTTATTTCTTTACTTTGCTTATGTGGGTCACTTGTAAATATGATTGAAACAGGAAAGCTGCAGCGAAATGTTGATAATGAGTAAGGCACAAATGAGATACTTAAAAGATGGAATTTCAACATAAAGACTGATAGAGAAGTTGCTGAGAAAGGGTAAGAAGATTGTAAAAATTCCGTAATTATTTATGTTGTTATTTTATCCTTATTGATAATTACTAATTAGTGCAGTAGGAACAATCAGATTGCCATTAGTATAGTAAACATGTTGGCTTTGGGTTTGATTAAATAGGTGATTGTTATGATAACGAACGGTTATGAGTTGGTCTTGAGCTTTAATTCGTAAAATCTGTCTAAAACTTTAGAGTAGTGTATAGTATAAAAATTAGAACAAATGAGATCAACAAAATGTTAGCTTATGAGGCTTGAGTTTGATTATATGGGTTATTGTTGTGCTATAAACGCTACCTCAAAATAAGCCAAACCAAATTGTTGTGCACCTGTTTGAGATAAAAACAAAATCCAAAACCCCTCATTCATGATTTAGTAGGTCGAAATTGACATCTATACTTATTTTCTACAAAACAGTACCTTTAAACTTATCAAGTCTTTTGGCTATATATGAAATGAGTCGGGTTTAAGATACGATTAGCTGTGTTGAAATATAATGAAGTTGTATTTCACCGTTCTTTGTATTCGTCTCGCTGTTTCAGGATCCAACCAAGAGCATATATAGTTTTTTTTACCGCTGCAACTTTATTGCCCAAAGATTTTGTAATTTACCCTTTTGTGCAGGTAAGTGCCCTTACTTTGTTCCTGTTAACATTTTTAGATTCATCTACATTGGGTTCTTTATACTGAATTTTAGATTACATACTATTCGGTTGTTCAAATGAATTTTAAATTGTGTTGCAGGTTCTTTTGTTAATATCGTGTCTGATTAAATGCAGCCTGCATATGCAAGGCTGATATATCAAATGAAGATTTGAATAAGCGACTTCGTACTTAGGTTAGTTATCCCTATAGTTCTAATACCTTTATTTCAGGCACTAGCTGTGATAGAGTATATGTTGGCAAATGGGTCTAAGTGGGCAGTTGATGAGATTATAGAGCATACTTTCCAGATCTATGTACGTCTTTTTTAGGTTCTAGAATCTGTCTCCATCAGTTTTTGAAATTCTCTTTTGTTATTAGTGACTGCCATATTTTAATATCATCCAAATCTCTCTAATGTGGTTGATGAGGATGATACATGTTTTTAAATGTACTTTTAAACAGTAACCTTTTACTTATTTGATGTATCTTTACTTAATTGTAAAACAGAACTACATAATGTTCATTTAGCAACAAAACTTAGATTTTATATTTTAGCTTCTCACTTGGGTTCTAATGTTCTACAAAGTCTCAGATGATATACTGTGGTTTTCCCGAATGATTGGGGCAGCACAAACCCGCCCGCGGTGGAAGAGGATAAGGAGTTCTTAGAGAAGAATAATAAGTTGCATAATTTTTTTTGCGCAAGAATTGAGTAATGTATCGCAGCAGGTCTATCTCCGTGTTTAATTCGGTCAAATAGATTCAAAGGTTGGTGTTTTTTTATTAATTAGGTCACAAAAGGTAGTGATCTCAATATCCATATATTTTCTAACACACCATCATTTTTATCTATTCAAACTTGCCTACCCTGTCTCTGTGTCAGGTATTAAACGAGTGGTCAGTGCGGAATACTGGTTAAGGGAGAAAAAGCAATTGCAAAGCTCGCTTAATCTTATATTAGAAAGAAAGCGGAGACACTTGATAGGTAAATTTTCAAGTTTTTAAAATGATACATATGATTCATGATGACGGGATGCATTTAGTTTTTCCATTTCATCCATGCTAATAGGTCTTAAGCTGTTATATACGGCTTAATCTTAGACCTGTCATCTCTACTTTTTGCGATCTCTTGTTATCATCAATTGTCTCTTTTTGTTGCATCTAAAAGTGAGATTTAATATTAAACTTGAAGTTTAAGGAATAGTGAACTACAAAGAGGTAAGTCTTAGGTTGCAAGTAATTGAATCAGAAAATCTTATCTAGCTCTAAAGTGCTGTGTTGTTGTAATAAAACTGTGTGTGATGCGGTTAGCTTAATTTTATTTGTAGAATTACTGACCAGACTCAAAGAAATATAAAACCAACCATATGCGAAGCTCATTTTAACACTTCTTGTGCAGTTGTGCATCAATACAAATATGAAACTTGCAGATTTGTCATTTGTCTAACTTAGTAGAAGTGGTTCACGTGCTTCAGTTTCTCTCCTTTATGGGTTATTAATTGAGTTTTATCATCATATTTCTACCCTTTATTAAAATGTGGATATTTTTAATATATTATCCACTTATTATTACTACAATGTATTCTTTTTGTATTAGAATATGTAAAATAACAAAAGTGACCCATCCATGAACATTTTTTATCTACTTCTATTCTTTAGAGTAACTTTTTCAAGGCTTGGTTATTATAACTTATCAAGATTTTAATTACAATTACATTTTAATGTTATCAACTTCATCAACTTTAACCCATACCCATCTAATTTTTATTTCGAATGCAATGCGAGTCATATCAGATGACTTGCTAACAATTTAATTTATATAACCAATAACTCCAACTCAAATGAAGCTTTTCATGCGTCTAGCTCGAGACTAGAGGAACCATTTGGAAATGATTGGAAGTTCAAAATTAAAATAAATTTTGCTTGTGAAAACGGTACACAAGTTTCGAGGGTAAATTAAAAAGAGAGGTATCAATGTTAGAACTGTTTAATATTCAGGCCAAGAATTGTATGCATGACTCTCTATCTTTGTTTTCTTAGACAAAAAACAAGACGTGATTTAATGTTTCATCATATAAAATGATATATAAAATGAAATGCTTAAAACTAAAAAAATGTCAACTGAATCTATATGTAATAGGCAAAATAAGATAGTCGGAGAAAACAAAAAGGAACACACTCCAAAAAATAATTAACTTATAACTGAACGGTTAAAAAATGATTTAGAATTCAAACTCAAACTAACTAATAAATATTTTCGGGTCAACCCAAAATAGCTAAGCAAAAAAGCATACCAAGTATAAGTGAATATAACACAATCAACTTTTGCAGAACAATAATAATTAAACTTATAAACAATATATCACGAGATGATTGTTAAACTAACAAAAAAAAATATCGTGTTGGTTGATTGTCATCGTCGCCGCAACGCGCGGGTTTCCCCCTAGTCTTTTATAATTGCTAAAGTGAAAATACATAAGTTTTAACATTTATAGATAAATATTGCTTTAGTTAAATTATAAATGATAAAGGATGAAAAAGGTAAGGTGAATAGTGTAATAGTCAACTATGCAAAGCCTAAATTCATAAGCTCAAATTGGATGTTAGTCGTTAACTTAACACCGTTTTAGAAAGAGATTCTTTTTAAAAAACAAGACTAGTGAATCAAAATTTGATATCATATGTAACATTAAGAGTTGTTTTGCTTTTCATTAGAATTAGAATTTGATTTCTATTTCATAATGTGTTTGAAATTTGAATTCTACTTTTTAATGTGTTTGGTTAATATAAAAATTGAAATTGAAATTTGATTAAATTCCATCAAATTTTTTTATTTAATGGACTTCACATTCCTCCTTAATAATAAAAAATTTCACATTCCTTCCTCACCAATTAATACTACCGCACCAACCCGACCGGACCTGTTGTTCGGACCGGCTGGACCTGACCCCAGATCGCACCGATCGGACTCAACCAAACTCACCATCTTAATGGAATCGCCCGAACCCGCCGCCCGAAACAATCTTTTTATTCAACCCCAACCGTGATGAATTTATTTTTATGTAATGTCGATGTTTTTTAATTTGAAGTTTTTATTGTCATATTTTTAATTTTAAGTTTATTTAATGTAATGTTTTTAATTTAATTATCTTTTCTTTAATACACAGTTTTATTTTTAAGTAATTAAAAACCGAAAATTAATTATTATATTTCTGCATATTATCACTAACTTATTACATCACTTTTTACTTTTACATCACTATCTATATGACATTGATTTGAACTTTAAAACTCCACCCGATACGAACCCGTTACGAATAGACTTAGACTTGACTTTCACGATTTAAAACTCCATTCTCCTCCTGAATATCCTTGAGGACTTACAAAAGTTAATATTGACGAACTGAGGTATTTAAGGGTGGACCATTTATTTCGACGTTTTCCACACGTCTAGTTGAATGTTCATTGAAATAAATGTCGCATTAATGTTGATTACGTCATTAATACTGAAAATTCTTCTTACTCGCCCAACATTCTTAAATAATTACAAAAATCCCAACTCATTTCATTTGTATTTTTCTTTCAAGGCAAATGCCGTCTTAGGCCGAACGTAGTAGACGTCAAATTAGCTATATAGCGCCTATAGCGTCTAGACACACCGCCCTCGAGTCGCTATATGAGTCTCAAAACTCTCCACATTGACTTTTAATTTTATCGCGTCTTCCCCATCTAATTATCTAAATTCCGATTGGTTGATAGCGGCAAGAGTTCTTTTGAAAAGAAAAAAGTAATGATGAGAGAGGCTTTATGACTACACACTTTTGTGACGTGGAAACCAATGAAACACATTTTCTAGATCCGCCACTGCCCTTAGGGGCTTTATGGTAGCTACATCATCATTGGCAATGATGATGTAGCTACCATAAAGCCCCTAAGGGCAGTGACGGATCTAGAAAATTTGTTTAATTGGTACAAAAAAAATTAGTAAAAATTAACATAAAAAAACAGTATTAAAATGAGTTTTTTATTATGCAATAATTTGATAACTTTGGATATCTTGAGTGCCAAAAACAGCTAAAAACAAATATTTTCACAAACCTTTGGTACCTTAGGTGCAATAAACAGCTAAAGATAAGCCAATTTCACAAGCATTGGGTGCCTTTGGAAAAAAAACCTTGGGTGTCTTAATCATTTGGTTCAAGAAATTACTAGGTCTTTCGTAAATCTACCACTGCTCAAGGAGTTTTATAACTACACATGTAGTTTTTTCGAGGTCTGCCTTTGGCCTTTTTGCTGTGATTGAAGTTAGCTTTACAAAAAAAAAAAACTTTTTAAGACAATAATTAGATCTCACCATTTGAATATGTAAAGTTTTATCCGATACAAATGTATCATTAGATTAATAACCCTTTGATAAATGTCGTCTCATATTTAGTGGACGGGTTTAACGCCACTGATAGGAGGCAAATCCTATCTATAAGAGATCCATGTGTTAAACCAAGTAAATATATTATAAAAGTTTAATCTAAGAGTATTGTAGATGTGTGTTAGAAATATGGTATTATTAAAATGCTTTCACAATATGATGGTAAATAAGATGTCTCGTAACCAAAAAGAGTTAGAAGACTTTTATGATAATTTTAATTTTATCATTGTTGGAAAATTTTTGGAAAATAAGGTTTTTTCCTAACTTTGGATCAGATTATTTATATGTAAATATAATAATTAGATGGATTATTTGGTATGGTTGAATAGCCTACGAAAAGGGTTTTCCAACGAGATATTAAACGTCCAAAGTAATTAAGAGGTGAATGAGATATCGATGCTCAAAGTTGGTCCATTAACCATATAGTTTGAGCTAAAATAACTTATCCCACATTGGAAGATGTCCAAAGTGGAATGTGGTTTATAAGTCAAGGAATTTGGATGGATATCAACTTGTATTGACACTTTATACTCCAACATCTACGCGTGGGGGGGGGGGGGTGCAAATAGGTTGAGATTTCGGATAAAAAACTTGGGCGCATCCTGCGGACACGAATGCGACTCGAAAATGGTCAGGTTCGCGCAGACCAGTTTTTGCTAAATCCGTCAGCTATTTTTGGAATCGATTCGGTCTTGGAGAACACTCCATCCAACGATTTTCGTAATTAATTCGCAATATGTTATTCTGAAAACTTATTTTGCGTTTTAATACTGATTGATTGTCTTGGAGAACAATCTATCCCGTGGCTATATAAACCGTG
>JBCNJP010000734.1:0-16000 GCA_039602395.1 Deinandra increscens subsp. villosa
ACGTCATTACCGGTATGTTTCTTCTAAACAACTACTTCGCACATGTCTTATTTGATACGGGTGCTGAGAAAAGTTTTATCTCGACTAAGTTCTGTAAATTGATTAAGGCTACCCAAACTCCACTAAAATCTAAGTATACAGTTGAATTAGCAAATGGTAAGCTTCTTGACACCACTCAATTGGTTGCAAACTGCACATTAGAACTATCTGGTCATAAACTAAGTATAGACCTTATGCCTTTTGCCATCGGTAGTTTTGACATGGTAGTGGGCATGGATTGGCTATCCAAACATCAGGCGGAAATTGTCTGTCAAGAAAAAGTCATCCGAATACCTGTAGCAGTAGGAAAAGTACTCTCAATTCAGGGCGAAAAGGGGGGTGTTGTCTCTGGAATCATATCATACCTTAAAGCACAGAAGTGTCTTCGGAAAGGACATGTGGCAATCCTGGCAACAGTTACGGACCAAACCAGGGTAGAGAGAAAGATTGAAGACTTCCCGATCGTACGTGATTATCCAGAGGTATTTCCTGAGGAATTACCTGGCCTTCCTCCACATCGGCAAGTAGAATTTGGGATTGACCTCGCTCCGGGAGCAGCTCCGATCGCGCGTTCACCATATCGTATAGCGGTGAACGGATTGAATGAGCTATCCACACAACTACAGGAACTGCTAGATAAGGGTTTTATCAGACCTAGCTCCTCACCATGGGGAGCACCAGTCTTATTTGTCAAAAAGAAGGATGGCACATTTAGGATGTGCATTGACTATCGCGAACTCAACAAAGTCACTATCAAGAATCGATACACTCTTCCATGAATAGATGATCTCTTTAACCAGCTTCAAGGATCCAGTTACTATTCCAAGATTGATTTAAGGTTTGGCTACCATCAACTCAGAGTCCACGATGAGGATATAGAAAAGACAACATTCAAAACACGATACGGCCATTATGAATTCTTGGTCATGCCCTTCGGCTTAACAAACGCACCAGCCGTGTTCATGGATCTCATGAACTGTGTGTGCAAGCCCTATCTGGATAAATTCGTCATAGTGTTCATCGTTGACATCCTCATCTACTCAAAAACAAAAGAAGAACATGAGGAACATCTGCAGGTAATCTTAGAATTGTTAAAGAAAGAACAACTCTACGCAAAATTCTCTAAGTGCGATTTCTGGATCCGTGAGGTTCAAAATCTGGGTCACATAATCAACGAACAAGGTATGCACGTTGACCCAGCCAAGGTCGAAGCCATTAAAAATTGGTCTACCCCTAGAGGACCTACGGAAATTTGCCAATTCCTAGGTTTAGCGGGTTACTACCGTCTTTTATAAAGGGATTCCCAGTTAGCTCAACCATTGACCTCTCTTACGCACAAAGGGGTTCAATACAGATGGGGTGATAAGGAAGAGGCAGCCTTCCAAACTCTGAAGAGAAACTTTGTAATGCACCTATATTATCTTTACCTGATGGGATTGACGACTTCGAGGTCTATTGTGACGCGTCAATCCAAGGACTCGGATGTGTTTTGATGCAAAGAGGTAAAGTCATCGCATACGGGTCAAGGAAACTAAAGTCCCATGAGAAGAATTACACAACTCACCACCTAGAGTTGGGCGCTATTGTATTTGCCTTGAAATTTTGGAGATACTACTTATACGGTACGGTACCAAGTGTACGATATTCACTGATCACAAGAGCCTTCAACACATATTCGAACAGAAGGAACTCAACATGAGGCAACGTAGGTGGGTCGAATTTCTAAACGACTACGATCTATATATAAAGTATCATCCAGGAAAGGCCAACGTGGTGGTCGATGCCTTGAGTAGAAAGGAACATGCTAAACCTAGAAGGGTTCGAGCTCTCTAATTAACGATTCATACGGGGCTACTAGATAGACTTCGGGATGCTCAGAAAGAGGCCCTAAAGGAGGAAAATTTAGGGTCTGAATCGTTACGTGACGTCGATGGAACTTTAGAAGTTAAGTCCGATGGACTTAGTTATTATATGGATCGTATATGGGTACCTCTCCACGGAAATCTTAGAGAACTGGTGATGGACGAGGCCTACAAGTCGCGTTATTCGATCCATCCAGGTTCAGACAAAATGTATCAATACCTAAAGGGGCTCTATTGGTGGCCTAATATGAAAGCTGATGTCGCTAGATATGTCAGCAAGTGCTTGACGTTCGCAATGGTCAAAACGGAACATCAAAAGCCAGCAGGATTACTGCAACAACGAAAAATTCTTGAATGGAAATGGGAAGAAATCTCGATGGATTTCATCACAAGATTACCCCGTTCTTCTGGCGGTAACGATATGATTTGGGTTATCGTTGACCGATTAACAATATTCGCTCATTTCCTAGCTATCAAGGAAAGTGACAAAACAGAGAAACTTGCAAAGATATACCTCAAGGAGATTGTCAAGCTTCATGGAGTGCCTTTATCTATCATCTCTGACCGAGACCCTAGGTTTGCTTCAAACTTTTGGAGATCCTTACAAGCAGCAATGGGCACTCGCTTAGATATGAGTACCATGTATCATCCTCAAACAGATGGACAGACTGAACATACCATCCAAACTCTCGAGGATATGCTTCGAGCATGCGTACTTGACTTCGGGAAAAATTGGGAAATGCATTTACCACTTGTAGAATTCTCCTATAATAACAGCTACCATACCAGTATTGGAGCCGCTCCATTTGAGGCTCTTTACGGACGGAAATGCAAATCGCTGGTCTGTTGGACCGAGGTCGGTGAGTGCCAACTCACTGGACCTGAACTAGTGCACGAGACCACTGAAAGAATCGTGCAGATCCGAAACCGCATGAAAGCGACAAGAGATAGACAAAAGAGTTATGCAGATAAACGCTGAAGACCGTTAGAATTTAAAGTCGGCGATAAAGTACTATTGAAAGTATCGCCTTGGAAAGGCGTAGTACGCTTTGGCAAGCGCGGGAAGTTGAATCCCCGTTATGTAGGACCATTTGAGATCACCAAGAGTATTGGTCCGGTGGCTTACCATTTAAATCTACCTCCTGAATTGGATAGAGTACACAACGTGTTTCACGTTTCGAACTTGAGAAAGTGTTTAGCTGATGACACTCTCATAGTTCCATTAGAAGAACTGCAAATCGATGAACAACTGTGATTCATCGAACAACCCGTGGAAATCATGGGACGTGAGGAGAAAACATTGAAAAGAAGTAAAATCCCCATCAAAGTGAGATGGCAATCTAAGCGTGGATCGGAGTTCACGTGGGAACGAGAGGATCAGATGAGAAAGAAATATCCTCACCTAATTGATCAAGCCTCAACATCTAATCAAGGTATAAGTTAAATTTTGGGACAAAATTTCCTTAACAAGGGGATAATGTAGCAACCCTAAAAATTTTCTATTCCTTCCACAGAAACCGTAGCAACTTACGGCAATTTTTAGGACGAAAATTCCTTAACAAGGGGATGATGTGACAACCGAGTACTGCACATGAGTCGAGACGTCCGTTACCTCTGTTAACTAGAATGGTTACACGAGTACTGCACATGAGTCTAGACGTCGTTTGACCAACTTGAATGTATATAATTTATAATTTTATGTAAATTCTAGAATTTTATGATTTCACGAAAATGTTTCATCATTTTATGTGACAATTATTTTTTATTTTTTTTATGTGATATATATGTGTATATATACTGATGTCATTTTATGATTTAATGTGACGGTGTGTCATGTAATCATACGAAGTGTTTCTATAATTTTATAGGAATTTAAAGACACATAGTTATGAGGTTATAACTATGATTTTATGTATTAAGCACATAGTGTATTTCATGGATTACGCGACTTAGATGTATATATCAGTTATAGATTTAAAATCTATGATTTTATGTGAATTTAATTGAATAATTAGAGATTGTTGTCCACGATTTTATTGGGTCGTTAAGTTTATATTTCTTATAAACATTACACGTTATATGGTGTTGAGAGTCGTACACTCGGTTAGCCATCGTTTACGTTTTCCGTTACTCTTCGTTAGTCTCGTTATCTTAGTATAAACTTAATGGGGATATTTCTGCAAATTACCAAATCTTTTTCCTTTGTTAAAAACTTGAGTGGCCATTTATGTAATTACCTTAAACCTTGTGTCACACTTGTATAAGAAGGAGGGACTGAACCTGCTAATTGCTCAAACTCGTTTGAGGAGCGTTAATACACAGTCACGCTCGACTCGTTAAACCGTATGGTGAATCAATATCCAGTAACGGCTTTTCAATTCAATCCAATCCAATTCAATTGAGATTAATGACTGGGTTAAGACAGCAATTGATTTCTTAATCAATACCTCCATCATTTGGCCCTCGATCTCCAAGCAAAAACACATATCTTTTCCTCACATTTTTTTTTAGTTTTTCCGGTGAACTCCAATTTACGGCCAAAATACGCACCGAATCAACACCATTCAACATCCTTTGAGATCCTCTTTCGTCGGTGAGCAACCAGGAGAAGTCGGATTCGAGTTTCGTGATAGTGCTCAGTTTTCGCGTTCAAGATTTGAGTTCTATTTCGGCTTCAAAAACTCGCCTTTTCTCGTCTTCGTTTCAAGGTAAACGTTTCTCCTTGTCAATTGCATGTTTTTATGGGTTTAATTCTGGTTTTTGCGATTTTCCGTTGACCGGAATAAAACTCCGGCCACCAGAGTTATGATGAAGAAGATGATGACGCGATAGGAATGGTTATATATTAAGCAGACTGGTTCTAAGCACATTCAGGGTTGTAGCGCGTTTGGTTAGTACTATCGCTGGTGACCTAGAGGTCGCCGGTTCGAATCCGGTCCATGTCCTCTTATGCTAATCTTGTGCTCTTCATTGTTATAATATAAAAAGAAACTCCTGGGCAATTATCACAAACCAGCCTCTAGCCTAGTTGGTTTGGGCGTTGTAACTTCAACAGAGGTCACAAGGTCGAACCTTGTGACCTCCGATTTCTGTTGTTTTATTTTTATTTATTCATACATGGTTTCATTTGACTCAAAACTCTCACCGATCGTCCCCTATGATATTTTAGACCCGTAGGTTCCCGTATAATGTTTTTCGCATGAAAACGTTATGATTTAAATAGATTTAAAAATTCAATGATTTCGTTTTAGTTAATAAAAATTGTTTTAAATATATAAATATATATATATATATATATATATATATATATATATATATATTTTATTTATTGTCATACGAACGTTTAAAAGATGTTCTTTAAACTCTTGAATTTTTTCACGACATATAAATATATATTTGGATGTATTATTTCACTTTCGACTACGCCTTGATATTTATGTTTATGTGGCACCCCACTACATCTTTAATCAGTTATTCATTAATAAAAGTAGTCACCGATTTTTAAAAAAAAAAACGGATCCATTCATGACCATCAAACCATTAGCATTCAATAAGTTATAAGTTTGATATCTTAAAATCATCATATCAGAGTACACGGTCAAATATCAAAATAGGACGACGACTGTCTCCATCTAATACGACCCATCCTTAGGTGTTCGGTTCGTTCTTCAAAATGCTCAACCTGGACCCGCTTGCACTTCGTTCTTATTACCTGTCACCAATACTAGTAACGTATTAGTATTAATGGCATAATAGTGACAAATTAGCACGAAACATAATTTCTTTAAAAAAAGACAGCTTGCAAAATCCGTAGGCTACCATGACTTCGTAGCCTACAAATCACCATCTCAAAAAAAGACAGCTTTCATAATTCGTAGGCTGCCCAGATTCGTAGCCTACGAATCACAGATTCTGCCCCTTTCACCCCAATCTTCCATAAAAAGACAGCTTTCAAGATTCGTAGGCTGCCCTGATTCGTAGCCTACGAATCACAAATTCTGCCCCCTTTACCCCAAACTTCCATAAATCTCAATTTCCACCACCTCTTTAGATGTCATAAAATCATGAAATCATTCTATAAAATGAACTTCGATTTCTATTCGCACTAAGTGTCAAATAACAAGTTAGAAGGTGTTAGAGAACATGACCCAACCCGTTTGACCCATTGCATACATCATAACATACCTCTTTTGGATGCACATACTTAGAACATGGTTATTATCAACTAGATATCTACCTTGATTTGGTAGCATCAAAAATTTCCATCTTACCCAAATGGGTCGAATTTCAACTTACCCAAACGGATCAAATTCCATCTTACCCAAACGGGTCAAATTCCACCTTACCCAAACGGGTCAAATTTGAATTCAACCTCTTGTTGCTTTCTAGGATGGTTACTCCAACCCATATTCTACCGAATCATTAACTATAATGCAAGTACAATACTAATAGAGTATGATCGCTCATGTTTAACATGAGGTCACGAAACATATCTTACGTTACCTTGAGCGTTTAACTTTTAGCTTTCCCTTCACGTTGTTGCTTGAGCTTCCACCGGATTCACCTATATTACCATGATTATTAGTTAATCATGAATATCCACATTCTTGCAAATACAAATGTACATAATGAACCCATGTCAAGTGGTTGGCACACTTGACTCTAAATTTTCATACACACACAAGCCTCATGAATAAGAAGACCAAAGTCTAGGCATTTCTAGACCTTTATCATTATAAGCACATACACACTTTCATATCTCATGACACAATACTTCATTTATGCAATAATTCATGTCTCAAACTTAATAAATCTTCACCTAGGCATTTCATCGTACACCTAGCGTGCACAACTAATATTCTTACTTGTATGAAGTATTCCTTCATTCCATTCAACCCATCATTAACTATAAATGTATACATTTATCAAATTTCATATGGAATTACTAATCTTTCATAAGAATCAAACTCTTATGATTTAGAAACCCAACCCAACCTCCCATCTATTCCTAATTTCGATTCACATGAGGTGGGTTTTAACCCCATTACAATCTTACTAACAATCATGAAAAAATATAAACATGCAGGGGCAAAATCATGCATCAATTAGGCATACAAGTTCCTACATAACATCCTTTAACATCAATTTGACCTATCTTTGATTTCCCATAAAATCACCTAACATCAAACTTACTTACTTGATGCAGGAAATTAGAAATGGGGGTAGATTAGCAGCCTAGACACCCTCTTGTGCTCAATTTTGGCTTTCCCAACAAACTTCTTCCAAGAAAATCCCACCAATTTGAAGATTTAGGTCAAGAACTAAGTTTAGCTCTCTCCCTCCCCTCTCTGGTTCGCAAATGACGTCTGGGGCTCATCCCCAAATTTTTTTTTCTTTTATTGAAATCCTAATCTTACATAATCAGCCCCTCCCCTTTATGCTACTTAACCCCTTTGTACCAAATCTTCATATTTACCCTTTGAACCCCCAATCTTTTAGTAAATACTTAACTAGTCACAAACATAACTTTAATAACTAAGTTAATATTTTACTAAACCCGTCGAGGATGTGTTTACTAACTACACATACCCGACCCTTCCCGCACAAAATAAAACATTTCCAAATAAAAGTCACATAAAGAATTTGGGACGTTACAACTCCACCTCCCTTAAAGGGAGTTTCGTCCCCGAAACTAAAATACGTACCCAAAGAGATGCGGATAGTATCTTCTCATTTCTTCCTCGGACTCCCACGTGGTGTCCGATCCTTTCCGATGCTCCCATTTTATCTTTACTTGTTTTATCTCTTTATTATGGAGACGCTTGACCTTTCGGTCCAGAATTTCTACGGGTCTTTCCACATAATTCAACTTATCATCTACCACTATATCATCCAGCGGTACATAAGCTGTCTCATCTGCTAAGCATTTCCTCAAGTTAGACACATGAAATGTGTCATGAATGCCACCAAGTTCCTCCGGGAGTTCTAGTTTATAAGCAACCTTGCCCACTTTCTTGACGATCTTGAAGGGCCCAATAAACCTCGGACTTAACTTACCCCTCTTTCTAAATCTGATTACCCGTTTCCAAGGGGATACCTTTAACAATACATGGTCCCCTTCTTGAAACTCGATAGGCCTTCGCCTTTTATCAGCATAAGATTTTTGTCTGTCTTGAGCAGCCTTCAAACGTGTTCGAGCTATATCAATCTTTTCGGCAGTTATTTCCACAATCTCATTGTGGGCAAGTTCTCTTTGACCCACTTCTCCCCAGCACAGTGGGGTTCGACACTTTCTACCATACAACATCTCGTATGGAGCCATACCAATGCTTGAGTGGTAACTATTATTATAGGCGAATTCCACCAAGTGAAAATATTTATCCCAACTCCCCCCAAAGTCGAGGACACAAGCTCGCAACATATCCTCGAGAGTTTGTATTGTCCGCTCACTCTGCCCGTCAGTTTGAGGATGATATGCAGTACTGAAATGCAATCGAGTACCCATAATCCTCTGAAACTCCTGCCAGAACCGCGAGGTAAAACGCGTGTCCCTATCAGAAATTATCGAAACAGGAACACCATGCATCGATACTATCTCATCTATGAAAATCCTCGCCAATGTTTCTGAGCCACTAGATTCGTTAATGGGTACAAAGTGGGCACTTTTGGTTAATCTATCCACAATTACCCATATCGCATTCGTATTCCTTGCCGTTTTTGGCAAGCTAGTGAGCAGATCCATAGTGATATGCTCCCACTTCCACACAGGTATCTCAAGTGATTGCAACTTCCCGTAAGGCCTTTGATGCTCCGCCTTCACTTGCAAACAAGTCATGCACTTATTTACATATTTTACAATATCTCGTTTCATGCCGGGCCACCAACAATTGCATTTCAAATCACGATACATCTTAGTAGCCCCCGGGTGAATTGAGTAACGAGATTTATGAGCCTCGTTTAACAACAACTCCTTCACTCCACACGTGTTCGGAACCCATAGACGACCAAATCGGTACTTCATGCCGTCATCGCCGTCAACTAGGTCCTTTACCGCCCCCTTGATTCGTTCTTTCTTCCAATTATCCTCTCTTACAGCTTCCACTTGAGCATTCCTGATAGTATTAAGAATACTTGAGGTCAACCAACCTCATGGATTTCACCTTTATAGGAGCCAAATCCCCTTTCCTACTTAGGGCATCCGCCACCACATTAGCTTTTCCAGGATGATAATGTATTATCATAATCCTTGATAAGCTCTAGCCATCTCCTTTGTCTCATATTTAACTCCTTTTGATCGAAGAGGTATTTCAAGCTTTTGTGGTCGGTATAAATAGTACACTTAACCCCATAGAGGTAGTGTCGCCAAATCTTTAAAGCAAAAATCACCGCGGCTAACTCAAGATCATGAGTAGGATACTTAGCCTCGTTAGTCTTTAGTTGCCTAGAGGCATAAGCAATTACACTCCCCCGTTGCATGAGTACGCACCCGAGGCCAAGGTATGAAGCGTCCGAATACACCACCAAATCTTCCGTGCCCTACAGTAAAGTTAATACCGGAGCGTGCGTTAATTTTTCCTTTAAGATTCTAAAGGACTCTTCTTGCTCCCTTCCCCATTCGAATTTCACATCTTTCCGAGTTAACTTGGTTAAAGGAGAGGCTATCTTTGAAAAATCTTGTATGAATCTCCTATAATAACCCGCCAAACCCAAGAAACTACGAATTTCCGTTGGACTCCTCGGCGTACTCCATCTTGTTATCGCTTCAATCTTAGAGGGATCCACCAGATTACCCTCAGAACTAATCACGTGCCCCAGGAATTGTACCTCTCTTAGCCACAACGAGCACTTTGAATATTTTGCATACAACTTTTCTTTTCTTAGAATTTCCAACACCTCGCGTAGATGTTGGGCGTGCTCCTCCTCACTCTTCGAATACACGAGTATATCGTCAATAAAGACGATAATCGATCGGTCTAACATGGGTCTACACACGCGGTTCATAAGATCCATGAAAGCCACGGGTGCATTTGTCAACCCAAAAGACATCACCAGAAACTCGTAATGCCCATAACGAGTTCGAAATGCCGTCTTTGGTATATCCTCCTCTTTTACCTTCAGTTGATGATAGCCCGATCTTAAATCAATCTTAGAAAACCAACTCGCGCCTTGTAACTGGTCAAATAGGTCATCAATTCGAGGCAACGGGTATCGGTTCTTCACAGTCAGCTTGTTCAGTTCTCTGTAGTCTATACACATCCTTAGACTACCATCCTTCTTTTTAACAAAGAGGACCGGTGCTCCCCAAGGAGAAACACTGGGTCGGATAAACCCCTTGTCAAGTAACTCTTGCAATTGACTCATTAACTCTTGCATCTCTGAAGGAGCCAAACGATACGGAGCCTTAGCAACCGGCTTGGCACCAGGTATCAATTCGATGCGGAACTCCACCTCTCTATCTGGTGGAATACCGGGCAAATCTTCCGGGAACACATCGGTGTACTCCCGGACTATTGGTACCTCTTCCATCTTCTTGTTTTCTATGGTAGTATCCTTCACATAAGCAAGGAAAGATTTGCACCCGTGTTGGATGTACTTTCTAGCCTTCATAACCGAGCATAGCATCATCTTGTTTTCTTTTTCTCCCTGAATTTGAACACTCTTTCCGCTTGGCGATGTTAGTTGTATCGCCTTGCGGCGACAATCTACGTTGTCTTGGTATTTCGATAAACAATCCATCCCCACTATTACCTTGAACTCCCCCATCAACATGGGTATGAGGTCAATCGGGTAGTCCTCTTCTTCAATAGAAATATTGCAATTACGACAAACATCAAATACTACCACACTCTTGTTATCAGCTATCTCTACTTCTAAGGGTACAAACAACTTATCAGTAACAAAGGATGGATGACGAATAAGGTCGAGTGAAACAAACGACCTACTCGCACCCGTATCAAACAATACATGAACAGGAATGGAATTAACAAGGAATATACCTGTCACCACCCCTGGAACTATCTTTCCTTCCTCCACTGTCATGTGGTAAGATCTCCCTCTGGCTTTGGGAATCTCTACTTTCACTCCACTTGAACTCCCACTCGGATTCAACCCCGGGCATTCACTCTTCTTGTGGCCTGATTGGCCACAGTTGTAACACAGCTTTGTAGGACTAGGGCACTGAGCATACCCATGTCCCGTCTTCCCGCAGTTATAACACGGCTTTGTCTTCAAATAGCATTCACCTTTATGCATTCGACCACAATGGGGACATCCCGAGGTCCCACCACTTTTACCCTCGCTCTTCTTTGGAATCTCCGCCACCTTTGATTTCTTACTAGGCGTGATGCTACTCTCAATCCCCCTTTTTACACCCCTCTCAACTTGTCTCTTAATTTCCATCTCTCTTTCACGGGCCGCATTTATCAATTCTTCAAGTGTTTGGCATTTAGAGGCATTTATAAACTCTCTAAAGTCCATGTGTAACATACCATTGAACCGGTGAATTTTCTGTCTCTCGGTTCGCAACTCATCTTTACAAAACTTCACCCTGTCAAGGAAGAAGCCTATCACCTCCGTAATTGGTTGCCCTTTCTTTTGTCGAAATTGAGAGAGCTCTTCTTGCAACTTTTCCACCTCCGGTTGAGGGCTATGGTGAGTTTCAAATAGCTCCTTAAATTGCTCCCAATCCATGGCATTCGCCACTTCCCTTCCTTTTTCAATCTTCATCATATCCCACCAATCTTTTGCTCGCGCCCGTAATTGACCGGTAGCGAACATCACCTGATCCTTTGGATCACATTTGCTCCTTTCAAACACATCCTCCATATCCGTTAGCCACCTATGGCAAGCTATCGGATTGGCATCGCTAGTGTAAAGTGGGGGCTTGCACGCCATAAAATCTTTGTACATGCACTTCCCCTTGTCTTTCATTGCATTCTCTTCACCCTTTAATTCATTCTTCAAGGCTTCAAACCTTTTATCCAACAACTCCATCAGAGTTTCTTCCATCTTACCCACGTGGAGCCGTACACTAGCATCCACGGAGGTCTCAACTTCATCAGACACAATCTTTTTGACTTCCGCCAGCATGGCTTCCGTCAAAGCTCCACCTTGATCATCTTCATTCACCATTGCAACTGAAAGTTTACAATAGGTTAGCATCTTATTAACAATCTATACGAGTTATGTGAAAGCAAAGTTCAACATAACTATCCACTAGTCATTATAAGTAGATCATTCATCACCACTCTTATTTATTTCAATCTTACCCGCATTGTGAATATCACAATCGGGGATCATTTCAACATTCTTACATCTTGCTCAGACCTCTTAGGCAACCCGGCCCTCTTATTACATCTTACGCATTTGGATACGAGATTTCATTCATCCCCGCAGATGCTTAGTTTCATCCCATCTTTTACATTCTTACTTGAATTGTACACATCACGTACATTCAAGTTCGTACTTGTTCACTTAATGTCAATGATATTTAGAATTTAAATAACACTAACTACTTACCGGGTCACCCGATTGAGCCTTGAACCGAACACCATATCAATCCCCCGAGCGCTTGGTTTGAGTTCAAGTGTCCCGCAACACTTGAATCTCTCAAACCGTGGCTCTGATACCAACTTGTGGCGCCCCACTACATCTTTAATCAGTTATTCTTTAATAAAAGTAGTCACCGACTTTTTTTTTAAAAAAAACGGATCCATTCATGACCATCAAACCATTAGCATTCAATAAGTTATAAGTTTGATATCTTAAAATCATCATATCAGAGTACACGGTCAAATATCAAAATAGGACGACGACTGTCTCCATCTAATACGATCCATCCTTAGGTGTTCGGTTCGTTCTTCAAAATGCTCAACCTGGACCCGCTTGCACTTCGTTCTTATTACCTGTCACCAATACTAGTAACGTATTAGTATTAATGGCATAATAGTGACAAATTAGAACGAAACATAATTTCTTTAAAAAAAGACAGGTTGCAAAATCCGTAGGCTACCATGACTTCGTAGCCTACAAATCACCATCTAAAAAAAAGACAACTTTCATAATTCGTAGGCTGCCCAGATTCGTAGCCTACGAATCACAGATTCTGCCCCTTTCACCCCAATCTTCCATAAAAAGACAGCTTTCAAGATTCGTAGGCTGCCCTGATTCGTAGCCTACGAATCACAAATTCTGCCCCCTTTACCCCAAACTTCCATAAATCTCAATTTCCACCACCTCTTTAGATGTCATAAAATCATGAAATCATTCTATAAAATGAACTTCGATTTCTATTCGCACTAAGTGTCAAATAACAAGTTAGAAGGTGTTAGAGAACATGACCCAACCCGTTTGACCCATTGCATACATCATAACATACCTCTTTTGGATGCACATACTTAGAACATGGTTATTATCAACTAGATATCTACCTTGATTTGGTAGCATCAAAAATTTCCATCTTACCCAAACGGGTCGAATTTCAACTTACCCAAACGGGTCAAATTCCATCTTACCCAAACGGGTCAAATTCCACCTTACCCAAACGGGTCAAATTTGAATTCTACCTCTTGTTGCTTTCTAGGATGGTTACTCCAACCCATATTCTACCGAATCATTAACTATGCCATTCAATTCAATGCAAGTACAATATTAATAGAGTATGATCGCTCATGTTTAACATGAAGTCACGAAACATATCTTACGTTACCTTGAGCGTTTAACTTTTAGCTTTCCCTTCACGTTGGTGGCTTGAGCTTCCACCGGATTCACCTATATTACCATGATTATTAGTTAATCATGAATATCCACATTCTTGCAAATACAAATGTACATAATGAACCCATGTCAAGTGGTTGGCACACTTGACTCTAAATTTTCATACACACACAAGCCTCATGAATAAGAAGACCAAAGTCTAGGCATTTCTAGACCTTTATCATTATAAGCACATACACACTTTCATATCTCATGACACAATACTTTAATTTATGCAATAATTCATGCCTCAAACTTAATAAATCTTCACCTAGGCATTTCATCGAACACCTAGCGTGCACAACTAATATTCTTACTTGTATGAAGTATTCCTTCATTCCATTCAACCCATCATTAACTATAAATGTATACATTTATCAAATTTCATATGCAATTACTAATCTTTCATAAGAATCAAGCTCTTATGATTTAGAAACCCAACCCAACCTCCCATCTATTCCTAATTTCGATTCACATAAGGTGGGTTTTAACCCCATTACAATCTTACTAACAATCATGAAAAAATATAAACATGCAGGGGCAAAATCATGCATCAATTAGGCATACAAGTTCCTACATAACATCCTTTAACATCAATTTGACCTATCTTTGATTTCCCATAAAATCACCTAACATCAAACTTACTTACTTGATGCATGCAGGAAATTAGAAATGGGGGTAGATTAGCAGCCTAGACACCCTCTTGTGCTCAATTTTGGCTTTCCCAACAAACTTCTTCCAAGAAAATCCCACCAATTTGAAGATTTAGGTCAAGAACTAAGTTTAGCTCTCTCCCTCCCCTCTCTGGTTCGCAAATGACGTCTGGGGCTCATCCCCATATTTTTTTTCTTTTATTGAAATCCTAATCTTACATAATCAGCCCCTCCCCTTTATGCTACTTAACCCCTTTGTACCAAATCTTCATATTTACCCTTTGAACCCCCAATCTTTTAGCAAATACTTAACTAGTCACAAACATAAATTTAATAACTAAGTTAATATTTTACTAAACCTGTCGAGGATGTGTTTACTAACTACACATACCCGACCCTTCCCGCACAAAATAAAACATTTCCAAATAAAAGTCACATAAAGAATTTGGGACGTTACAGTTTATAAATATATATATATATCCGAAGATCCCTACATTTATTATTTGGAATAACCTACGCAAATTGATTTTTGTAAATCCTTGTCTTTTCTGGCTAAGCGTCATTTTGACTACTTTCGAACAAACGATTTTTGTCACATTGCGAAATTGTCACCTACCTCATATTTGGAATTACTTGTTATTGAACCGTCGTCTAGGCTATGTGACTCATGTGCGGACACACACTTACGTATGTAAAATCGATAGGTGCTCGGTAGTTACGCAAGGCTTGAAGTCTTACTAAATTTTAGCAGCGCACCCTAAGGTGAGTTACACATCCTTTTACGTTATGTTCGAGTTTGGACGATAACACACGCAAACACGTTACGCCCGGGTTAGGGTGATAACACAACAACTTTTATGTATGATTAAAGTAGAAATCCAGTATATATCACATGTTCACGTAAAATGCTTTATCTTTGAAAGTCCTTACTTATCGAACCGTTAATAGCAAATAGCGAGGGGATATTGGGTAGTACTACTGGGGTCTGACAAACCCCACTCAGCGGGCACGAGATGCACCACCCGACTGGCGGTCGGACTTAGGACAATGTCAGCCTAACTTACCGTGATGGAGTAGACATCGGGGAAGGCAAAACACGTAAGGAATTATTCCTACAACTAATTTGTCAGCTTCGGTTGCCCCTTTAAAACATACATGGATTGTAAGCCGCTCACATTCAAGGGTGATGAAGGAGCCGTGGGTCTGCTGTGATGGCTCGAGAAATCAGAAAAGGTATTCTCAATGTGCACCTGCCCAGTTGCGAATAGGGTCAATTTCACAACCGCTACACTCGAGGGAGCTGCCCTCACTTGGTGGAACGCGCAAATCCAAATGTTAGGGCTCGAATGCGGCAAATGCTATGACTTGGCAGGAATTCAAAGATGCCATCATGGAGGAGTATTGTCCCCGCGATCAGGTAAAAAGGTTGGAAGGTGAGTTCCAGAACTTGAAAATGGTAAGTTCTGAGGTTGAAGAGTACACCGCTCGCCACCATGAGTACGCGGTGTTGTGTCCTACGATGGTTGATGCTGACTTCAAAAGGATTGAAAGGTACATGGATGGGTTAGCTCCACAGATCAAGGGGATGGTTACTGCCTCAAACCCTGCAAATGTGCAGAATGCTATCAGGTTGGCCCATAAGCTGACTGACCAGGCCATAGAGCAAGGAACATTGCCACCCAGAAAGGTCCC
>JBCNJP010000735.1:0-55000 GCA_039602395.1 Deinandra increscens subsp. villosa
AATTCCTATAGTTAAAACTGTGACACCCACTCCCAGACTTGGCACTAGGAGGGGTCATTCATCGGATTTACTCATGAACACGTGGCACAACAGAGATAAGCAGCGGAAAATTTAAAACTTTTATTTATAATAAAGCCAAGTACGTAAAGTAACTGAGATAATTTACAAACTATCTTTATAGCGACTAACTATATCTCATCTTTATTTATCTACAATTAGCCAGCACGCTCATCAGCTTCCTCTATAGCTTGCCCGATCATTCTCTTATCACGAGGGCTCCGCCCTTGCTCCCAGACGTCTCACCTAAACCTGACATACATATGGTTTTGGGAAAAGGTCAGCTTACGCTGGTGAGTTCTACATTTAAAAACATTACCTCGATCGTGAGGTTAAAACCTTTGAACCTGCAAAATCCCTTTTTACAACATTTATCAAGTATAACACATAACAAGTCATACATAACATAACATCATAATCATACATGTTTCTCTAGAAAACATCTACCTCAATAACCCTTAACTCCTACGCCCTGAATTCCATACACCTCTATACCTTCTGGTCTCGAATACTGCTCAGGTGACTTTATCGGAAGCCCCCAACCTCAGTACCGACAACCGTTTCATTTCTTCTATACCTTCCCGGTCTCGAAGACTGCTCAGGTGACTTCATCTGGAAGCCCCCAACCATTCAGCAACGACAACCGTTCTACTTCTTCTATACCTTCCCGGTCTCGAAGACTGCTCAGGTAACTTCATCTGGAAGCCCCCAACCATTCAGTAACGACAACCGTTCACGTAACCTTGACCCTCTTTAGACGTTCCATTCTATCGAACATCTCCTTAACCACCACAGTACTACTACCCGCCCCTAGTTAGATATCCGACTGACTCAGGTGTGCTAATAAACATGATAATGTACTCATATACTGCAACAAGTGAACATCCCCCAATTTACCTAGGTGTATGTATACAGGATGTACCAGCGGCGTATCCTCCACACTTTCAATATACCGGGTAACTATACTACCATGCTTGTATACAGGATGTACCAGCGGCGTATCCACCACATAATAATATAGCAAATGCACCACCTGTTCTCATATAATCATACATTCTCACTTGTGCGTTTATTAACTAACCCTTATCATTTGGATACCTAGTTTCAAAGCAAATATAGCACCTAACTCTAACAATCATTTCATATGAATTATTCTATCATAATCATTTCATATACATTGCTAACACGTATAACCATTCATTAGCATCTTCATAACATAACACGTATCATTTCAACAGTTCATCAATTCATCAATTAAGATAATCAAACTTTCGGATAAAAGCATTTCAAATACTTTTTAAGTAAACAGTTGAACATTCTATGTATATCAGCCCGAAAACATTTAAAGCGTTTAAAACATTTAAAAGTGGGCTCGCAGAACTCACCTTATCTCTTTACTCGTTATACTCGGACAGAACCTCCGACGGAATCCTTCGGTTAACCTAATTCGCGTATCGTATGGCATTAACGCAAGGTTTAACATTATAAACATATCCTATGTTTATATATCTCTTACATTATCTTAATAATATCTAATTATTAAGGTTTACTTCTATTAAGGTCAAAATGAACAAAATACCCCTATAGGTATATTATCTTCTTTTTATTGATAATTATGAAGACGCGCATTCCTATAAGTAGACACTCACTCCGAGATCGCCTAGTGTTGGGATGCCATTGCCCAGATGGGATGGCGACACCCCCGCTATTGCCAGAAACCCCAGTGTACAGGTGTCTACCCTTCCGGTCCGCACGAACTTCTAAATATCCGATTAACTCGGTATCTTTAATACTTTATCATTTATCCATTTTAACCTCATATATACTTATTATATATATAAACATAGTTCCATACCAAAATTCAAGTACCCATACCCTCCAGATTATTTTATATTAAATAATCATAATTCAAAACCCTAATTTCATGTATTTCTTGTTTCTTTATCAAAACTCATTTTCTTTTCAAACCAACTTAGGGTATCATCCATTATAACATTTTATAATATACTTTAAAATAGCAAAGCTTAATTCAAAACCGTTTGCTTAATTTGGGCAGAGTAACGTTATGAAAACCCTAATTTTGACCCGTTAACAAAACCTTCACCAAACCTTTTCCAATTGTGAAATAAACTTAGGGCTTTCTTAAAACACATTAAATTAGGATTACCTACAAAAATTCAGACCCTAATTCCCACCCGATCACCCGATTTTGACAAAACAAGCTCAAGAACCCTAATTTTACATCATTTTTAGAAAGCATACTTAGAAATTGAATTTGCAAAAACTGAGATAGGTTATTGTTAATCATACCTAATAAGGGTTGACTGCTGAATTTCGCCTTCTAACTCCTCACCGTTTGCGCGAATTTCATTGACGAAGTTTCTGGGTTTATTTAGGGTTTTTGGAGGATGAATCAGTGAATTGGCGAGGATTTACGTTGAATTGAAGCTCCTATTTATAGCTAAATGATGCGTCTCAAGTCCCTAACACGTCCCATGGTGACTCAGCTTCGGAATCGACACGTATGGAGCTCAAACTTGGCCTCTAAGTTGACGAACGTGGCAAAAAATCGAATCTGGTGCAAGAATTGGGCGGAGGTACGCGCCGGATGAGCCCAAGGCTCGGCGACCCGCGAGCCACTTTGCCATATTGGCAGTTTTAGTCCCTGGACCTTATAATTACATTTTAACCCCCTGAACTTCTACCTTTCTATCATTTTATGTACCAAAACATTATGGGGCATATTTATAAAGGTTTCTAAGGCTCGGGTAATGCTCGATGATATACGTATACATACGTATATATATATTTATATATTTATATATATCTTTTGCTATTTTGCGTTCTAGCCCCTCAAACTTTCCAATACTTATCATTTCATGTTATGGATCATGTTAGGATATAATTTTACTATATTCTAAGCCTTAAAATGTTTATAATACTTATAGATACGTATAATATCCATATACGTTGATAACTTTATATAAATTACACTTTTAGCCCTTCTACTTTTTCATTAATTATTAATACACGTATTCACATGTATATATTTATCAATTCACACATATATCATCATGTTATTCATATATACATATATCCATCTCATATTTTACTTTCTTTACCGTTTAACACATCCGTTTATGCATATTTCATCATTTTGACCATCAAACACGTATTTCTAACACATGCAACTTATCTAAAGCATAGTCTTACCACATTTATCAATTAAGCTCACGTATTTATAATATAAACACGTATTTACTATGTATATCATGTATCTGTGAATTTTGGGGTGTTACAAAAACTCAACAGCATTCTACATGATCCATAAAACTCAAGAGATTATGCATATGTTAGTTACAAAATTGAATTTCAGACTCAAATTCTCAACTCATATAATATAAAACTCAACAGCATTCAAAATAATCCATAAAACTCAAGAGATTATGCATATGTCAGTTACAAAATTGAATTTCAGACTCAAATTCTCAACTCATATAATATAAAACTCAACAGCATTCAAAATAATCCATAAAACTCAAGAGATTATGCATATGTCAGTTACAAAATTGAATTTCAGACTCAAATTCTCAACTCATATAATATAAAACTCAACAGCATTCAAAATAATCCATAAAACTCAAGAGATTATGCATATGTCAGTTACAAAATTCAATTTCAGACTCAAATTCTCAACTCATATCATATAAAACGCAACAGCATTCGAAATAATCAATATAACTCAATAGATTATGCATATTATAATCACCTAATTTTTTTTATAATTATAAAACCCTAGAAATTGATTTACCTTCTTTTTTTTCTTCTGTATTTGATGTATTGACTGTTGGAGAAGATTTTTTTCCTAATCCGACGACAGATGCTAACCGTTTTAACATCGAAGGAGTTTGTTTATCTTCATTTGCAAGAGCATATTCTTCTCTGATGTCCATTGTCGATTAATATCTGATGTAGACGTAGATTGATTGCATTTTTGATGATCGGTTTTCGGAATGGTGGTAGATCTCGGAGGAAATCTGAAAAATCGCCCAAAATCTAGGGTTTGAAGTTACGGGAAGTCTGGTAGCGTGAATTAGGAAGAAAACGGAATCAGCGCGAGTTTTATGATTTTTTCATAATGACCATCGTGCCCCTCCGGGTTAAATCTTAAAAAATTGATCCAATGGTCAGATTTGGGGTCTACGGGGTCTATAAAATCGAAAGGGTCTACACCGAACCCTTCCCTATATATATATATATATATATATATATATATATATATATATATATATATATATATATATAGGTAAAAGATCCGTGTAGACCCCTTATTTTTTGTAGACCCCGTAGACCCCTTATAAAACTCAATAAAACTCATTAAAACTCACTAAAAATAAAACTCAGTTTTGTTAATTTAGTTTTTTTTATTTGCGATAAGCTTTTAAGAACAAAAAAAGACAATTAAAAAAAAAAAGAAAAACGAAAAACATTAAAATTGAACATTTTAAGACAATGAGTTTTAAAAATCAATGAGTTTAAAACTCAATAAACTCAATAAAACTCAGTGTTGCGTTTAAAACTCATTATTTTAAAACTCATTATCTTAAAATGTTTGATTTTTAATGTTTTTTGTTTTTTTTAATTTATTTATTTATTTTTTTGGTTCTTAAAAGCTTATCGTAATAAAAAAAACTAAATTTACAACACTGAGTTTTATTTTTATTGAGTTTTATAGGGGTCTACGGGGTCTACAAAATTTAAGGGGTCTACACGGAACCCTTCCCTATGTATATATATATAGGGTGAGGTTCATTGTAGACACTTTCGCATATGAAATAGCTCTTTTTCACATGTGAAAGTTTCTAATTAATGAGAAAAAAGAAAAAAAGAAAAAAGAAAATTAATCACAATCATTAGATCAAGAGATCTAATGGTGAAAAAGGGTGTCTACCTGTCTACACTTATGGGGGTGTCTACAATGAACTTTTCACTATATATATATATATATATATATATATATATATATATATATATATATATATAGGGAAGGGTTCCGTGTAGACCCCTTAAATTTTGTAGACCCGTAGACCCTAATTTTAGTCCTTGATCTTGATCACGCGTTTATTTTAGGTGAGGGGTACGATCGTCATATATTTGTTAAATCCGTCCTAATTCCTTTGACCTAATTCCTTTGAAATAACTTATCTGAGAACCCCAAATCATCCACCGGAGAACCAAAAAACACAGCGATAAAATCCCAAATCCGCCGCAGAACAACAGTAGATCCGATCGTACGGTCACCACCACCACCATGTCACCTTCCGGTTGCCGGAGTTGAAGTCGTGACCGCCGCTGAACATTTCTTTATCCTGCAAATCAGAAACCGAGATCAATCTTCGGTCCTTTTTATTAGATTATGAACGCTCAACAATAAAACTAAGGTAACGATTTTAAGTTTCTATTTTTGGTTTTGGATACTTTGAAACGCGAACACAGTTGATTCGTGAACTGTTGTGGATAATTTTGGGATACCTAGTGGCATCGATTTAGGGTAAAATGGGGAATATGAAATAGGCGTTTTGGATAAATGAATTAGGAATCATGCTTTTTGTGTTCTACTCCTTTTGCATGTCAAATTTGCTTGAATCTTCTGTTCAAATGTTTTATTTAATTCATCGTTTGTGAGCCTCTCAGTGTTGATATATGAATGAAGATTTATAATATTAGGTTAAACAATAACTAAAAACTAAAGCTGACAAATAACTAAAGTTGGACCATAACTAAAAACTAAAGTTGCCTTTATGTTTGTATCAATAACTAAAAACTCAGTACAAACTTTTTGCTCACCACGATTTATGCTATACAAATTTCAGTAGTATATTGGTTATAATATGTTGTTGTTAAAACTCACCGTGCATTAGTAGGGTTAATGCTTAGTTATTTATCTGCAATTGTTCTTTGTTAATTAGTAGTACTTTAAGTCGAATTGCAGGGTGTTACCATCAATTGTGTACTAATTGGTTTGTGATTTTCTGATTTTAAAACCACTAGGGAGTTTAAACTTATGAGTTTAAAATCAGTGAGTTTAATAGAATTAGTGTTTTACCTAATATGGCTTGTAATCAATCACTAACCAACATTCTCTAATGGTAGGTTGTGGGTGTTAATGTTGTGGTGTGTGTTAATGGTGTTTGTATTTCTAGTCTCGTTTAAAGACTTTAAGTTTCTAAACATATTTAAAACTCACCAAGCAAGCTTATTTTTTCATCGGTGATGTTGGTATGTAATATTATATTGGTCTAATTTTAAGTTGTTAAACATATTTAAAACTCACCAAGGATTTAAAAGCCTTACTTTTGTTTTAAAGCTCATTTTGTTCATCTTTTTTGTTTTGTTCATCAAAAGTTCATTACAAACTGAGTTTTAATACATCAGTCTTAATCCAGTGAGTTTTAAAATAGTTTGATTAAAACTAATGAATCTTAAAATAGTTAGTTTAAAACTGATGAGTTTAAAAATAGTAAGTTTAATAAAGAGTGAGTTTTAATCAGTGAGTTAAAACTCAACAGTTACATTAAAACTCAAGAAATGGATTTAGATGTGTTACAACCCCCCTGATTGATACATGTTGTTAGTTTAGAATATCAAGAAATGCAGGTCAGACTTAACACATCTATAAAGATTCCTATTTATGTATTTTGTGATTTTTCTTAAACATTAATGCAATGAGTTCAATTTCAGTGAGTTTTATTTAGATTATGTTGAGTTTGATTTCAGTGAGATTTATTAACACCCATACCCTATGACGACCCAAATAGAACCAATGTGTTTGGTTGGCTTCCATATTAGCCAAATTTGTAACAAGTTGTCCATAATTATGTCAACACACAATGCCACCTCCACATTAAAACTCAATGATTGTGATGTTATTAAAATTTACTGTTTTTACTTGGTTAATTTTGAGATTATAGATAATTTTATTAAATGTTTATTTACATTATTTCTAATGTTGGAATTTTGTTTTTGGTTTATCAGTTCCCAAATCATTATGAAGATACAACATCAAAAGAAGATCGAGTAAGTTATCGAGATTGATCTTATTTTCATACCGATTGTTTGTCGAAGCCATTACTATCTGCTGTGTTTCAATATGAAAAGACACAAGATTCACTTGATTGACAACAGTGCATCAAAACTTAGCTTCAATGCCAAATATGAAAAATGGCCTCATCGAATGGTATGGAAAATATATATTATTGAGAATAATATCTCTGTTTTAACAAAACTCATTATTTTATATTAAAACTCACTGATATTAACATCTTCAATAAAACACAATTTTTTTTATTAAAACTCACTGATATTAACATCTTCAATAAAACTCACTATTTTCACTTGATTTAAACTCACTGGTTATGAACAAATGAAAAACTTACAAACCATTTTAAGAAATAGAGACTTTTGCAGTGAGTTTTAATTATATATAAATGATTATAACTAAAACTCACTGCAAAAGTTCTTGTTTTTAAAACTTGTTTTTTCCAGTTGTTCATAATCGATGAGTTTTAAAAACACTAATACTTGTTTGTAATTAAACTCACTGCAAAAACTCTATTCTTTAAACTCTATGTTTTGTAATCAGTGAGTTTTAATCAAGTTACAAACTCTAGTTCGGTTCGAGTGGATAATAATAATAAAACTCAGTGAGTTTTAACTGAGTTTTCAGTGAGTTTTATATAGAAATAAAGAGTGAGTTTTATAACTCACTGAATTTTATTATTACTATCCACCTTCAGTTATAAAAATTAAGAGACGCTAAGTTAATAGAGCAAACAGTCATTGTTTTCTAATTAAAACTCACTGTTGAGTTTAATATTCACTGCTGAGTTTAAAACTCACTACATGCTAAACTCACTATTTTATGTTAAAGTTCCCAACTTCAATTTGGGAATCGGTTACACCTTTTATTTTTTTTTGGAGCCCTAATTGATTGATTAATGTTTTGGTGGCGGTGCAGGGTAAAAAAGCGAACGGACTATGGTGGTGATGGATTGGAGTGAGATTCCGGTGGAGCTTTTGGTGCGAATTGTCTGTTTGTTGGATGATCGGACGATTATATGATTATTTCAGTTCCTGTAGTATATTTTGTTTTCATCTGTTAATTCTCCATTTCGTCTGATTCTAGGGCTTTGTTTGTGTATAAGCTTCAATTCACCAACAGTTATTGTAAGATTCGTTGTTTTGGAACTCAATAGCAGAATTTGAACATTCATTATCAGTTAATTTTATATGGATTTGATTGATTTTTATTAGATTTGTTGTTTTGGAACTCAATAGTAGAATTTAGTTAAAACTCACTGAGTTTTAAAACTCACTGATTATCATTATCATTATCTCCCTTCAGTTAAAACTCAGTGATTTGTAAAACTCACTGAGTTTTATTAGTGAGTTTTATATAAGTCACCAAGTTATATTGTGAGTTATAAAATTTAGTTAAAACTCACTAAGTTTTAAAACTCACTGATTATCATTATCATTATCTCCCTTCAGTTAAAACTCAGTGATTTATAAAACTCACTGAGTTTTATTAGTGAGTTTTATATAAGTCACCAAGTTATAAAACTCAATGTTGAGTATAAAACTCAATGTTGAGTATAAACTCAATACAAAAAAATAAAACTCAGTACAAAAAATAAAACTCAGTACAGAATATAAAACTCAGTACAGAATATAAAACTCACTGCAACTTTTAAATGACGCTGAAAAATTACGAAAATACCCCTCCGCGTTTTTTCAGCCAAAATCTCATTTAAATCCTCAAATCTAATCTTAGCCCTTGATCTAATCTAATCCAATGGTTATTTTTGGGGTCTACCGGGTCTACAAAAAACAAGGGGTCTACATTGATCTTTTACCTATATATATATATATATATATATATATATATATATATATATATATATACTAGCATGGTGCCCGCGCGTTGCGGCGGTTACAGTTTATAGCGCGTTATTAGTCATTTGTTAGCGCGTTATGGCGGCACGACAATTTACAATGTGATATTCATTACTGTTTGCGCGTTGCGGCGTGACGACAATTTATAATGAGATACATCCACATTCGACAGCAACGACAATTTCTAAGGAAATTTTGGCTTCTCCAACCAAAAACTTAAACCAAGACATGTAAATGGACATCTAATAATTCTACAACATTATATGCAAATTAATTGAAAAGAAAGTCATCAATGAAGAACTATGTATTTCTTCTTCAACTTAATTTCTATTCAACACATGTTAAAAAATATAAATGAACAATGTGATAGATAAAGTTTTAAAGCATTGTGACCGCAACACGTCATTTATAAACTTGCTGAATAATTAAACTAAAGATGGTCAATAACAACATGGAAAACCAAAACTATATCAAGTTTAGATAGAGTAACAACCCTATGATACAATATTAGATAGAGACTGCTATAAGAACCTGAGAACCATATAAACTCATATACATGTCTTACACATATGACTTGTATATAACTTTTAGAATCAATTCTTTTCATACTTTGGTATAGGGGCAAGATATTATGATATCGAGTATTTATGTTGTTTTCTTGATTATGTAATTCACCATAGTAATTCATTATGCTTCGATCTATAGAAAATCACGCCTCTTTCAATATCTTCATGTAGCCTCTTTGTTTCAAAGTAAAATCAAGCTACTGTTTAATGTATCCAAACTAAAATGAAAGTACAATATAGAAATTTGACCATATTCAACCTCACTGTTGTATCAAATCAGAACAAAAAAAATCTATAATATATTGTATTTTATACACCTTTGAAAATCGAAAATCAACTCACTATAAAACCATAATTGTTATCCAACAAGATGTAGCGACGACGCGCGTTGCGGCGCTGCCCGTTTCCATCTCGTGATTATTCCACTACTGTTAGATGCATCGGCATGCAACAGCTTTCTCTAGCAGCTTCAAAGATGGGAAAGCGGCTCGTATTTTTTCGGTCAGCAGTTCCGAGTTGAAGAACATAACATATATGATCAAACCATTGTAGAAAAAAAATCAGTGAAATCAATAGATCGGTGGGGAATCTGAGATTTGGTTGGTTATTAATCGGCAGGAATTGTAGGTTTATGATACAATTCTTTGATGCAAGCTCTAGGTTTACTTTATTTTTGTCTGCAAAAAAAAAATTCTAAGTATTTGGTTTCTTCGAAACAAGTGATGGATTCGGATTTAAACTCTTCAATCAAATTGTTACTATACGAGTCAAATTGTGGTTGAAAGATTGTAAATAAAAAGAATATAAGTAGATAGGTGATAATCATGTTATAAAGAGCCATAAATAAGTTGACATTGAATTGTTAATGTAAATGGATATAACAAGTTCACATGCCAATAATATAAAATATACTTTTTCTTTTCGTTTTAAACGTAGACATATTGTATTCAACACAACTCAACATGTCTAATAAACTGCTTAAATATATCAAACCCACCGATTAGACATGACAACAAAAACTTAACCATGTCAAGAAAACTATAAGAATGAAAAATTGAACACATATAAGGACGTGGATATTGACTTCAAAAGTCAATCTTATTACAAGTATATGAGAATTAATTCATCAAGTTTAATTAAAGCAAAAGGACGTTACTCTCCAAAATAGAATATGTTGGAACAAAAATCTTGGTGACTGACGCCATCAAATCTGTTTACCGAAGCATTTGACTGAAGAATCCATGTGAATCGATTTAGAGACTGGGTTGTGATGCTCGAGGCTTGCGAGATTGGACCGAAGACCGTTTTCCGGAAAAGTCAACCGTTCGGGTCAACGGTCAACGTAAAAGTCAACGGAAGATCGGTTCGAGCGAGTCAAGCTTCGGATTAATTAAATCAACTTTGATTTAATTATTATTTATGTTTATCTCATTTACTTGTAATTTCATTTATTCAGTTATGTTTTTCTGTTGTTAGTCACCCTCACTATATATAGTGAGGGTGCCCATTACAAGTAAAGGAGTCTCCGAATGTGGAGATGATGATTTTTCTTGTAGAGTGTGAGATTTCCATTCTAGAGAGAGAGTGAGTCATGGATTCTAGAGAGAGAAAGTGTTCTTCATGATTTCTTGTAACTAATCATTCGGTTATATGAAATCATTCGATATGTTCTTCATCTTTCTTGTTTATGATTATTCATGATTCATCTTCATCATCTTCTTCATTTGTTTTGAGTTTTCGAATCCGAAACTCGTTCTTGCTCAAGATCGAGATTCTTGTAGTGAAAATCGGTACTAACAAATGGTATCAGAGCGGGTACCGATCAGATTCATCTCACCGTGAATCTGGTCACTCGAATCTGTGATTTTGAGCTTGAATGGGTGAAGATGAGAAAACTTATTTTTAGAGACTTTTTTCTATTTTTTCTTCATTTCTGGATGGATTCTGATGATATGGATGATAGATTCGTGTTCTGGAGTTCATCTTTATGTTTGTTTATGATTTACATCTTCAGATCTGGTGGAGAAATGAAGATCCGAGCAGATTCTTGGAACTTTTGAGTTTTTCCCGTATTTGAAGATTTTGAAGATTTTTAGCTTTGATTCTTCGTTTTCTGGGCGATTCTTTATGTTTTCGGATGAAGTGAGGTATGATTCTCAGTGGAAAACGCGTTCCCGATCCATTGGAAGCATCCGTTTTGTCTGAATCTCAACCGTTTGGGCAGATCTGGAAAAACACACACTGACGGTGTAAGTGTGTGTTCTTCGTGTTCTTGAGAGATTTCCAGATTTTGGGGGTTGAATCGATTGGTTTTTGCTGCTGTTTTGGATGTGTGAGTGGCCATAACACGTTTCTACAACAGATTTGTGACAAGAATCGTTCGTTTCCTTTCATTTTCGAGACAGTTTCAAGGATTGAAGGGTATGTGTTCTTCATGTTCTTAGAGTTCATTTTTCCAGATTTGTTCATCAGTCTTGAAGATTTGCAGATGCTCTTAGCGAACTTCATCAGTTCTTAGCGAACTTGACGGACCTTAGCGAACTTGAATCTGGTCTTAGCGAACTTCATTAGTTCTTAGCGAACTTGTTTGCTTTAGCGTACTAGTTTGCTTTAGCGGACTTGTTTCATGCTTAGCGGACTTCTGGTGGCTTAGCGGACTTGTTTTGCTTAGCGAACTTGTCAACCGGGTCTTCGTTCGAGACTGTTTCAGAGGTTTTTGTTCGTCCAGAGTTGTAGAGAATTGGATTACGAGTCCGTGGGTATAAGATTCATCGATTTTGGTTAAGTATTATGCGAGATATTGGCAAAATACGGTTTTCCGGTGGCTTCCACGTTTTTCCGGTGATATTTCCGGCCAGTTAGGGTTTCTGAACGTTGAAGATGGACCAGGGTGATGTGTCATATGGCGATTGGTTTCCAGAGAATTAATCTATCTCTCCTTTGTCGGTCAAGGACGACATTCCCTTTTCTGTTGTCGAAATTTGATTGGTAAGAAGAAGTCTCGTGGGTCCCAGGTTTGAAAGAATCCGTTGAAGGCATGATTCGTTGTTGAAATTTCATTGGTGTGGACATTCTCAAGTGGGTCCCAACCTGGTCAATAGAGCCGTTGGAGGCTGGTGTTGTCGGCCTGCTATTGGCCAACGCCTACTCCACGCGGATCCAACATCCAAGCCGTAGGATTTCTTTAATTCCAGCCGTGGATCTGGTTTTATCCTCATTTCTGATTGGTCTGTTCTACTACACGCGAATTATGTGTTTTCTCAAGGACAAATCTGATTGGTTGATGAATATTTTCAAGGATTATGGATTTTTCTTGAGGGAGTTAATTGGCTAATTAATATTTCAGCATATTTCGTCAAACGCGGGCGTTTTTCTTATCAGTTTTTCGAGACGAACGAGATAATGCCGCGACGGAATTTCAAAAAAATTTGTTGGTCTCGGATTTATTCTATTTTATTGGGGTTCTCGTTTATTGACGTCGCGCGTAACGTTTGCTATCGATCACTGACGGGTTAGCTTTATTATCCGGTTAATTACTCAGCTTTCTCGTTATATCTCACGGTTTTATTTTTAGTGGATGCAGCGCAGTCGTCAACTAACCGGATTAACTAGAATCTCAGTTAAATATTGGAATTTATCCGATTAAATCTCTCGGATGACCGTTTATTGAAGAAATTTAACAGTTTATTTTATTTTCGCATCCAACCTCAGTCGAGCGGATTATTCACAACTGTCAGCATCCGGCTTCCGATTTTTCGCAAGATTGTCCGATTTCAAGATTATTTATCCGGTTTCTCTAGGCAACCGATCGCGACGGTTCGACTCTCCGCATCAGATTTTACGCTTCCGACTTGATGTTTTTGGAGAGATTTAGAGAAATAGGAGGAATTATTATGGAACTGGATATCGGGTCGATTATTCGAAGTTAGAGCATGTTCGTTGTCAAACTGGTTTATCTGATTCAGTTTGTTGCGGTTTTAACTTCGAGATGTAGCATTTTCTCAGTATTGTACCCGATCGTGTGAACCGAGTGAACTGCAGCACTTGGATCTCGGACTGGAGCAACAAGAAAAGAAGAAGCTTATTCAGAGGGGGAAGTTCTACAACAAATTGCTTCGGGTTTATCAGTTTCTCATTGAAGATGTACGGCAGAGCGATTCTTCAGCAGTTGAACAGATTTGAAAGCATCAGTCAAGGGGGAAATTGTTGGAACAAAAATCTTGGTGACTGACGCCATCAAATCTGTTTACCGAAGCATTTGACTGAAGAATCCATGTGAATCGATTTAGAGACTGGGTTGTGATGCTCGAGGCTTGCGAGATTGGACCGAAGACCATTTTCCGGAAAAGTCAACCGTTCGGGTCAACGGTCAACGTAAAAGTCAACGGAAGATCGGTTCGAGCGAGTCAAGCTTCGGATTAATTAAATCAACTTTGATTTAATTATTATTTATGTTTATCTCATTTACTTGTAATTTCATTTATTCAGTTATGTTTTTCTGTTGTTAGTCACCCTCACTATATATAGTGAGGGTGCCCATTACAAGTAAAGGAGTCTCCGAATGTGGAGATGATGATTTTTCTTGTAGAGTGTGAGATTTCCATTCTAGAGAGAGAGTGAGTCATGGATTCTAGAGAGAGAAAGTGTTCTTCATGATTCATTGATTGTAATCTTTCGATTAATGAATTCATTCGATTGTTCATCATCTTTCTTGTTTATGATTCTATGATTCATCATCATCATCTTCTTCATTTGTTTTTTTTGAGTTTTTCTCATCCGAACCCGTTCTTGCTCAAGATCGAGATTCTTGTAGTGAAAATCGGTCCTAACAGAATACAACAAAGACCAAGCTTCTTAAAGACTTTACAATATAGATGCACGTTTTTTTTGGGGTTGCACCAAAGTATACAAATTGATAGACGCAACAATTTAACAAAAATATTACACCTGAGACGCTGACACAATCACTTCTTGGAACAAGCAAAAAGTTACTTCTAAAATGTTGAATAATGAAAATTGTTACTCTTATTTCAGTAGAAATTTGATTTTTGTATACAAAAAGCTTTTGATTCAAGCCAACTTGACCCAATATACTCAAACCTAAACACTAAAAGTAATAAACTTGGAAAAAGTGTGATTTGGATAAAGCATACCTTGATCCGAATAATTTGAACCGTCTCGCATATGAAACATAACTGAATATCAAACTAATATAGAAAACAGAAACCTAATTAGACCTTTGAGTGAGCAGCAACATTGTCCTTGCACCTCATGGGATTTCTTTTGGGTTCCTAACCAGTAAAAGAAACAAAAGGTCGAATTAGATAGAGGAAAAAAAAACACTCAAGCAGATAATTGTAAGTCCTCAAGCTAATTTAATATTAAGCCAAAAAACACTTACTTGCTTGTCATCTAGGAGAAGTGTTTTCTGGTCTTTAACCTTTCATGATGCTTCTAATGGCCATGAAAGGTTTCATATTTGAAACTAACATGTGACCCTTAAGTAATAAAATTCCATTCACAAACTGAAAAGCTAATCTGTTTAAGATAAAAAATCAAAGTTAATCGGTTCAGAAATCATAAATTAAGAAGAAAAATACAGAATTTCTTACCGGAGTCGGGAGTGGTTCATTACAAACCCGTTGGCTTCTCTTCTGTTTGTCAAAATGTGCAAGTAAATCAAAACCAAAACGTTAGTCATGCTAGATAAATAACAAACAGTATTCTCATGTTCCTTCTAGTTATTTCACTCTCAACCAAACTAAATGGCAGATGTTAAACACTCTTCATACCACTTTCAACGATGAGAGCAGAACAGGTAATTAATAAGAATAATAAGAATATAAGGAGAAGATATATATATATATAAAAAAAATAAAATCACAATTGTTCCCTTATAGTTGTTAAGAACCTATCATTTCATTGTTTGCTGTCTATACAAACCTCTGAGAATAAAGGAAGGTAATCTCATAATAACCAACCTTTTGAAACCAAAAGGTAGAAAAAAAGTAACAGAACCTAACTTGAGTTTAGAAAGCAAGGGCAGATTCAACGTACTGTATATTGACATTTGGAGCCTTGGGTATACGGTTCTAGAAACAAAGCTGTAAATTGGTGCAAAGTTGATGTAAATAGTTTAGTCATTACCTTTCAAGGTTTCACATTTGTGATGAATGCCACAAGACAGTTCTACAATGTCAAAGATTGAACTCACGATATCATGCCTTCCCAATTGATCAAAAGATTAAAATCATACTTTAAATAGTAAAATACATTACCTCTTATAATTCGCAATAACCAACCAAAACAAAGCTTCATGATTTTCTGATTAGGGCACCAGCACCCTAAATCACAAACCAAAACCCTTATGAGAAGGACAGAAGCATCATAAACATCATGACGAAAGCTAAACTCTCCATAAAAAAGGGCTAACATGTTTAAAAAAAAAGAGAGATATCAAAGACTCACATATCCCCAATTACAGATACCTTATGACAACAACCCGATAGCCTATGTGAGGATTATTCTCTCCAAGATAGCCAGTTGCGCCTAAATAGTTGTCCACTTCCCTCTGTTCAGTGATTTCCTGTAATATATAACATATAGTTAATTAGCAGTTTGATTTCATTTTTCAAACATTTTATTTAGGATACATATAAAAGCCAGAGTAATAAATTAGAATTTAGATTCAACATATAGAGTTTTCTGTACCTTAAGCCGGTTGTCAAATTTGGAGACGACAATTACAGTTCTTCGAATTGGATTAATTTTACAAACGACATCAAGCCACAAAGATGAGCACCACCACTACATGGACTGCATATCAAAAGAGGAGTTTATTAGTTTGTGTTATGTGCATAAAAGTTACCATAGCAGTCCATACAGCTGCAGCCGTTAACTCCAAAAAAGCCATCCATTTATAGTTAAACTTGTCTTTTCCTCTTTGCCTCACCTTTTTCGGCTGTGATATGATCAAACAAAAATTAGTTTTTAGCAGATATGGATGAATCAGAGACTTGAAAGTGGGCTATATTACTTAAAGTACCTCTCTAATTTTTAAATCTAAATATTGTTTTTTGAAATTAAACTTAGTTTGACCTTTTGTCATGCAAGAAGTGATTGACTTACTTTAATAAACACATAGTATACCAAAAGAACTTTTTTAGTAATCAAACATAGTTTGACTTTTTTAGAAGTTATACATGAAGTGATTGGCTTAATTTGATTATTTTAAACTTTTTTAGGAATCAAACTATTTGTTTGTTAATGTGATGTATAAATAGTTACTCATTACATATGTATTCACAAAGAAAATTAACAACCAAATACAAAACTAAATACTATAACCAGAAGAAAAAAAACGCGCGGAGTAAGAACATAGAAGATCGTATGCATCAACATTGAAGCTTACACCACTATTGTTTAATAAACACAAAATTTGGGTCCAACAAAACAAAAGAGGACTCAAAAATTTAAATAAACTGTTCTTGAAAGTATTTCGGTGACTCTGTAATCGATTTTACTTAGGCATCAACTACGATTTCTGTCCCATTGAGCCCTTGATGAAACCCAATTAAACTTAACTCAACAGGAAACTTTTAAAAAATCACAGCTAAGTCAAGACAACAAAAGCAACTAAAATCTAAGAGAAAATCCAATTAAGTATCAGCAGTAGAAAAACCTAAACTGAACTAAGATGAAACGCCAATTGATGAACTAATCAATTCAGCAAACAAAGACTTCCAAAGATAAAAGAAATTACTTAAGAACTAAGAACGAAAAAAGTACCTGATTAGGCAAACTTGCACTAAAAAGACAAAAAATAACCTCTCCATACTCATATGCAGCTTCCACAACCTAAAACAAAAAAGATAACAGCTAAAAATCACCATGTAAAACATGTGGTCATTCTTCTTGATTACAACTAAATAATAAAACTTGCTATGCAAAAAAAGCAAAAACAACTACAAGAATAGGTTCACAAGGTAGTCTTAAGAAAACAAACCATGAGTCATTTCTGCATTAACTGTTTTCTTCTTCTGGTTCATTGTAGACACCCTGTGTGGAACACAACATTCAGAGTAAGAGAAATAAGTAGAGTTTAATTTGAGAAAACAGGAGGGATTTTTCTATGTTAGATTTATAATCTATTGAGCAAGATTTTGTTTTACTTCAAACCACAGATTTTGTTTTACTTCCAGCCAAGGTCATAGAAACATGAAACAAACAACTTCTTCTTGAAATTCAAAAACATAAGAATAATTAGAACCGGATACTAACCAAGATAAACCATCAACAACCAGAAAATGGCAGAAATCCCTGCACATACACATAAGAAGGCGTTGTAATCATGAAAACCAACAAAACTGAAGGTGATTCTAAACATAAATTTAAAAGATACGAAGCTGAACAACACCCAGAACCAAGAGATCAATGTACCTATTGGAGTTTGGAAGCTAGCAATTGAAACATAATCATCAATTTACCTTCACCACAATTCACATGTAGTCACAGAAGTATTCACATTTAAAGGCTGTGACATTAAAATCGAGTTCAATAAAACCCTAATTACATGTTATTAAATAGAAACCCATAAACCTTCACTCGTCTTGTATTTTTCGCTAGTAGGTGATGGATTCCTGTTTTGAATCCATGAAAGACCAATGGCGCACGATTAAATCTGAGAAATCGATTTATTTAAGGAAGAAGAAATCTAGATTACGAAGCCTTAAAGCTCAAGAAATGCACAATTCTGCTTCAAATCAAGAAAACTAAAACGTACCGGTGTAAAGAAATCGTGACCAAGCTTTTGTATGAGTCTTCCAGACTTAAATTAATATTGTATCTGGTCGAACTTCGGCGACATCTTTTGGGGAACCGAAGGACGGCGGAGGTTCGGCGAGACAGAGAACCTGGGTTGGTTATGAATTGCTAGGGTTTGGCAGAGGGTTTTGAGAGCTGTGATTTCGGTGGAAGTGATTTGAATTTCAAATGAGCGTTGTGAAAAACCATCGAAAACCGGCAGGAGGTCGGTGGTGCCAGTTGAATTGAATTGCTCTATGCGTGATCATTACTTTATGCATGAATTGAATTGAAAGTGGGGTAATCGACAGGTTAGGGCAGAAGATTGCCCAACCGATGGGGAGAGAGACACTGATGATGGTGCTATCGAGAGTAGAAGGCTGGAAATGTTGCTATCAAGAGGCGGCAGAGTGGGATATCGAGAGGAAATGGAGCCTTAAAATCTGGAGACGAAAATACCCTAACCCATCTGGTTGTAAATAATGATGCAGGCTTTAAAAATGTGAGGCTTCAAACACTTGTACATGATGCATAAACTTTTGTACGCGTCTTAAGATTAAGGAAATTTCATGACCAAATTACCCTTTTGAGCAATATGTATTATATATAGTAATAGATAGGGTTAGGTTCAAATGAGAACTTTTTATTTTGAGAACTTTTGAGAACTAAATCTCAACCACAAATTTCAGGGGGGACCACTACAATTCATGGGAGGGGGGGATACATGTAAATAAATTTGTGGCTCAAATTAGTTCTTTTTAGTTCTCAAACCAAATTGGTTCTCAAATGATCCTCTCCCTATATATATATATATAGGGTAAGGATCATGTAAAAACCACATCTTTTTGCGAAAACCTAAAAACTAATACTAAAACCTTCATAACTTTTTCATACGATCATATTTTTTTAAAAAATTTGCACCAAAAACCTTAGAATTATGAGTTCTTTAATTCTGGAAAAAAAATTTAAAAAATTTTAACGTCTCGTCGTTTTTTTATTAGTGCACATGTGCACTAATAATAAAACTCATACATATAGTATGCCTTAATGTTTTTTTTAGAAAAATCGCATCAAATACGTTATAATTTTGTTAGTTATTCGTGGTTTTTTATTAGTGCACATGTGCACTAATAATAAAGCACTTTCTACGTGTCGTATACATTAATATTTTAAAAGAGAAATTGCACCATAAATCTTATAATTGTGTTATCTTTAACTCTGGAAATATATTTAACGTTTTAAATTTTTTTAAATTTTATGCTACACATGTGCACTATAACTAATAGTTATAGTGCATATGTAGAATAATCATTAGTTCTATGAATATTTTAGTTTTTTTAAATGTTTTTAACCTAAACAATATGTTTTCGCATGACAATTCTCATTTGTGTAGTATTAATGAAAATGGTGCACATGTGCACTATTAATACACATGTGCACTAATTTTTTTTTCTTCGAAATATCAATTTCTTTTCCAGAATCAAAGACAATAGAATTTTAAGATTTTTGGTGCAAGTTTCATAGAAAAATATTAACGTATGTAAAAGTTATGAAGGTTTTAGTATTAGTTTTTAGGTTTTCGCAAAAAGATGTGGTTTTTACATGATCCTTACCCTATATATATATATATATATATATATATATATATATATATGGTAGGTTCAAATGAGAACTTTTTATTTTGAGAACTTTTGAGAACTAAATCTCAACCACAAATTTCAGGGGGGGGGGGGGGGGGGCACTACAATTCATGGGAGGGGGGATACATGTAAATAAACTTGTGGCTCAAACTAGTTCTTTTTAGTTCTCAAATCAAATTGGTTCTCAAATGATCATCTCCCTATATATATATATATATATATATATATATATATATATATATATATATATATAGGGTAAGGTTCAAATGAGAACTTTTTCTTTTGAGAACTTTTGAGAACCAATTTGGGCCACTAATTTTCAAGGGGGGAGCATTCAAATTCATGGGGGGGTTTTCCATATATATAAACTAGTGGCTAAGATTAGTTCTTTTTAGTTCTCAAACCCAATTAGTTCTCAAATGATCCTCTCCCTATATATATATATATATATAGGGTTAGGTTCAAATGAGAACTTTTTCTTTTGAGAACTTTTGAGAACCAATTTGGGCCACTAATTTTCAAGGGGGGAGCATTCAAATTCATGGGGGGGTTTTCCATATATATAAACTAGTGGCTAAGATTAGTTCTTTTTAGTTCTCAAACCTAATTAGTTCTCAAATGATCCTCTCCCTATATATATATATATATATATATATATATATATATATATATATATATATATATATATAGGGTTAGGTTCAAATGAGAACTTATTGTTTTGAGAACTTTTGAGAACTAAATCTCAACCACAAATTTTAGGGGGGAGGCCACTACAATTCATGGGAGGGGGGATACATGTAAATAACTTGTGGCTCAAATTAGTTCTTTTTAGTTCTCAGATCAAATTATATATATATATATATATATATATATATATATATATATATATATATATATAGGGAGAGGTTCATTTGAGAACCAAATGATTTTAAAAACTTTTGAGAACCATATGTGCCACTAGTTATATATAAGGAAATCCCCCCACCTCCCCCCCCCCCCCCCATGAATTTGAGTGGTCCCCCCTAAAAATTAGTGGCCCAGAATGGTTCTCAAAAGTTCTCAAAACAAATTGGTTCTCAACCTAATTCTATATATAGATCTTTATGAAATAGGGATGATTAAGAATTATCGCAACCCTAATTTAGTGTTCTGTGCATTTAGACAATGCTCGCTTTCAAGGTATGAAAGGAAACTAGGGAAACTCTCTCTAGCCTCCTGGCGATTTTGGCGAACTACGAATTAGGGTTTCCCTGTTCGTAATCTTCCTTTCTCCAGAGTGATCTTTCCAACACTGATTTTGATTGTAATTTGCTCCTAGCGGTCATGTGATCATCATCTTTAATCGTTGGGTTGGTACGAGCTGTATTAGCGAACCACACTGAATTAGAGTTGGTTTATTTCGACTCTAGTTTTTTGTTCTTCGTGTAATACCCTGTGATCAATCCAACTGAGATATTGATGAGATACGAGTACAGTTAGCGGTTAATCCACTCTTCGATTTCTGTGTTTCGTTTCTGGTGTGAATCGGATTTACGACTTCCAATTAGCGATCCGGTTAGGGTTTTCTTCCGGACTCCCTTGTCATTCTTCTCCGGGTGTATAGCGATCTGTTTTCGTCAGGCATATCGACTTCAAGTTGTATCTGTTCAGATCCTTGAGTTGGTCTATTGGTAAAACGAATTCGTTAGCGCTAGTGGGAGACGACTAGGGTTTTGACGGCTGCACTTGAGTTTCTCGTTGTTGCATGATTAATTCTAAACCACCCGATAACAAGGGTGTTACGGGGGTGGGTGGTCGGCAACCAATACGTGGCATCCTAAAAAATGCCGATCCACAAAAAACCTCCACTCAAAAAGTGAATGACGTCCAGCATGGTGCGAGCACAGCCATGCATGCACAATTAAAGGAAGGCGAAGACACTAGGGTTCCGAATTCTGCTCCTGTTCAACAACCGACAGTGGTTCATACTCCTGTTACAACTAATACTATTCCGGCAGAGTTGAATAAGACCCCCCCCCCCCTGATGTGCCAAACCTCTTGTATGCTTCTGTGATTGGTGGTGTTAAAACAAATGTCGTCAATTTCCGTTCCTTAAAATCTGACACGAGTTGGGAGGATGCGGATATTGTTATTCCCAAGGAGACTGTCCGCAAGGTTAATGCTAAGTTATCTTTTACCCTTTACGGTTATTTTCTTGGTGATAGGATTGCGTTTCCTGTGGTGGAATACTATGTCAAACAAGCATGGAAAAAGTTGGATTGGTAAAAGTTATGATGAATACTAGTGGGTTCTTCTTCTTTAAGTTCATGGATGAGAAGAGTATGCTCGATGCGTTGGAGGGTGGACCTTGGCTGATTAAAAACCGACCCATGTTCTTGAATATATGGACTCCTACGACACAGTTGAAGAAGGATGACATCAAAACCGTATCGGTATTGGTCAAATTTCATAATGTTCCTTTAGCTGCATTTACGGATGATGGTTTAAGCCTTATTGCGACTAGAGTGGGTGTCCCTAAAATGCTTGATTTGCTCACGGCCTCTATATGTCTCAATAGCTGGGGAAGGAGTAGTTATGCCAGAGCCCTTGTAGAGATCTCAGCCGATCATGACTTTGTCGAAAAGGTTCGAATCGCTATCCCGGATATTGATAATGACTCTTTTATTATGGAATCCATCGATGTTGAATATGAATGGCTGCCTCTAAGGTGTAAACACTGGTGTGTATGGACATAATTCATCTGAGTGTCCCAAACAGAGAAAGAAAAACGTGACTCCTAAGGTTGATGATGACGGGTTTACTGAACCCAAGGGTAAACAAGTAGCTAGGAAGCAAAATATCATTCCGACTAAACTCAAGCAGAAATTTGAATATAGGACGATACATGCTTAACCGAAAACTGGTTCTAATGATCAGACGCATAAGAAGGTGGGGATTAGCACGTATAACAAGTATGATGCTATTGAGGCGGATGAAGTTACTTTGGGTTTTGAGAGGACACACGTTGCTGCTCATCGGGCGGAGTCATCTTCCTGAAATAGCTCTTATGAAATAAATGACGACCATGATGAGGTTGTGGAAGGGAATAATGAAACGGAATCGTTTATGGTGTCGGGCACTAAGACAACAAACGAAGGGGCAATCACTCCTTCTCAGGGTGTTTCCAATGGGTAGTATAGCTTCATGGAACATAAGGGGCTTGAACCGTCCCCTGAAACAAAAAGAGGTTCGTCAGGCGATCAAAGATAATAAGCTAAGTATGTGTGCTATTCTGGAATCCCATGTTGATGTGAAGAAACTTTTCTCTATTTGCAAGGCTACGTTTCGGTCTTGCGATTGGACTTCCAATGGTAGTGTGTGTTCCAAAGGTACTCGTATCATTCTGGGCTGGGATGCTAATGTTTTTGATATCATGATCATTGCTTAAACTAACCAGGTTATGCATGCTAAGGTGTTTTGTAAAGGTTCGAATCATGTGTTCTTTTGCTCCTTTATTTATGTTGATAATTATTATATCCTCCGGAGACACTTGTGGGAGGGGATTCGGTTACATAAAGCTTTTATTAAGGACAACCCGTGGGTCCTTCTTGGTGACTTCAATTCGATCTTGAATTTGGAGGATAAGATGGTCGCTTCAACTGGGAAAGACATTGGTATGGGAGACTTCAAAGACTGTATCACGGATAATGAGGTGATTGACATTAATAGCACTGGGCTTCATTTCACTTGGACTCAAAAACCTAAGAAGGGCATTGGTATTCTCAAAAAGATTGATAGGGTGATGGGGAATACGGCCTTTCTGGACATGTTCCCTACGGCCTATGCAATTTTTCAGCCCTACTGTGTTTCTGATCATAGCCCTTGTGTTCTGCAGCTTAACATTCAGCAGGCTTACAAACCTAAGCCATTTAAGTTTGCGAACTTCCTAACTACTAAGCCTGGTTTTCTTGAGGCTGTTTCGGCTACCAGGGGCACTTAGGGTTCATTAATTTTGTCTTGCTAAGAAGTTGAAGCTGTTGAAAACTCCGATGCGATCTCTCTAATTCAAGCAAGGTAACCTGCATGCTAAGGTGGATTCCCTTCATACAAAGCTTGATGACATTCAACGCCAGATTGATATTGACCCACATGATAGGTCTCTTCGTGAGTTAGAATCCAGTTGTTTGAATGATCTGAATGCGGCTTCGTTGGACGAGGAAACTTTCCTAAGCAGTAATCTGAGGTTCATTGGCTGTTGTCTGGGGACTTTAACGCTGCTTACTTTCATGCCTCTCTCAAATGCAAAAATCACAGAACCAGGATTGATGTTATTTCAGATTTCAGTGGTACTAAACATGAGGGGAATGATGTTCTGGCTGCCTTTGTCAAACACTATGAGTGTTTTCTTGGTAGAATGCGTAATATCGACCTTCAATTAAATTTGGACCTTCCCCATGCCTCTCTGGATCACTCTGATGCGGTTCAAATGATTCGAAATGTCACCAAGGAAGAGGTTAAGGATTTTTTTAGCTCCGGGTCCTGATGGTTATTCGGTTGCCTTCTTCAAGAAAGCTTGGCCGATTGTTGGTAATGACGTTTGCGAGGTTGTTCATGATTTTTTTAAAACTAGGAAACTTCTTCAGGAGCTCAACCATACTATTATTGCTTTGATCCCTAAGGTGGCCACCCCTGCGACTATTACTGACTATCGCCCTATCTCTTGCTGTAATGTGGTGTATAAATGTAATAGCAAGATTATTGATGATCGGATCAAATTGGATTTTGCCAATATGGTTGATGTTAACCAGTCGGCGTTTATTCCTGGCAGGAAAATTTTTGACAACATTCTACTTCTGCAGGAGCTCATGCATAAGTAACACTCCTTTGTAGGGTCTCCCCGTTGCGCCTTCAAAATTGGTATCCTGAAGGCCTATGACACGGTGGATTGGAGTTTTCTTCAGGATGTTCTTACTGGTTTTGGTTTCCACCCGACTATGGTTGGTTGGATTATGACATGTGTGTCTACCCCTTCCTACTCTATATGTGTCAATGGCAACCTTTGTAGTTATTCCACCGGTAAGAGAGGGCTCCGACAAGGCTGTCCTTTATCTCCTTATCTCTTTACCTTGGTTATGGAAATTCTTACCCGTGTGCTTCATGATGATGTTCGTGACAATCCGAATTTCAGATTTCACTACAGATGTGATAAGCAGCGAATTATTAATCTTTGCTTTGCAGATGACCTGTTTATCTTTGCCAGAGGGGATATGGCTTCTGCTACGTGCATCATTCACTCCTAAATTTTTTTTGCCAGGATGTCTGGCATGGTCGCTAGCTTGCAATTGTGCTCCTCTTTTGGATGGCCTTGACAACCGCATATCGAGTTGGAGGAACAAGTTCCTCTCGTTTGCTTGCAGGCTTCAGCTCATCAACTCTGTTCTCTCTTCGTTACACATCTATTGGGCCTTGGTTTTCATTCTTCCCGCCAGTATTATTTCGTTGATTGAGAAGAAGATGAGGGACTTCTTATGGCACAGTGGCACTTCTGGGAAGGGTTAGGCCAAAGTTGCGTGGAGGGATGTTTGTCTCCCCAAGTCTAAAGAGGGGCTTGGTATTCGTCGTGTGGCGGATGTGAACAAGGCTCTCATGGCGTCCCACATTTGGAGTATCCTCGCTAAAAGGAACTCTCTTTGGATCGCTTGGGTGCATACGTATCGGATTAAAAATAAATCCTTTTGGGAATACTAGTGCTCTAAGGATTGTTGCTGGAGTTGGATTTACTCCATCTGTCCTTTAATTCGGAACTTTATTTGGTCTGATATTGGTGATAGGCGGAGAACTTCTATTTGGTATGACAAATGGTCTGAATCTAGGCCATTGTGTCGTCATATTACTCACCGTACTATTTATAATGCAGCTTTCTCTACTACTTCTTATGTGGCTGATTTTTTCAACCAGAGGGGTGGTTTGTGGCCGCCTGAATGGGATAACCAGTTCCCTGTCCTTAATGAGGTTGTAAGTACGGCTCTCACGGCTGGTGTGGATGATAAGCTTAAATGGAAATGTGGTGACAACTGGGCGGATTTCTCCTCTTTGCTGGTATGGGATTCGATTAGATCTCATGCCCCCCTGGTTTGGTGGGCTAAGTTTGTCTGGTATGCCCAGTGTATCCCCCACCATGCTATCTTGGTTTGGCTTATATTGCGTGAGCGTCTTCTTACTCAAGATAAGATCTTGGCTTGGGATGCTAGCAGAAGAGGAAATATGAACATGATGTGCTGTCTGCTCTGTTATAGAACCTGGGACTCTCATAGTCATTTATTTTTTTAGTGCTCTTATTCCTCGCATGGCTGGTGTGGATGATAAGCTTAAATGGAAATGTGGTGACAACTGGGCGGATTTCTCCTCTTTGCTGGTATGGGATTCGATTAGATCTCATGCCCCCTGGTTCGGTGGGCTAAGTTTGTCTGGTATGCCCAGTGTATCCCCCACCATGCTATCCTGGTTTGGCTTATATTGCGTGAGCGTCTTCTTACTCATGATAAGATCTTAGCTTGGGATGCTAGCAGAAGAGGAAATATGAACATGATGTGTTGTCTGCTCTGTTATAGAACCCGGGACTCTCATAGTCATTTATTTTTTTAGTGCTCTTATTCCTCGCAAATTTGGTGTCGTGTTCGTGGGTGGACGTGCCTTTCAAGTCTTGGTCCAGTTTGGGTTGATATTTCCGGCTTCTTTGATGATAAGCCTATCACCTCGTTGGAGATTATTGTGTCTAAGCTGGCGGTTCATGCTTCTGCTTACTACATTTGGCAGGAGAGGAACAACCATATTTTTCAGAATCATGCAAGACTGCCATACTCTCTTGCAGCAATTATTAGGGATAATGTGCGTAGCAGGTTGATGGGTATCAAGTTGAGAAGGAATCACAGAGTTTGTTGCATTCTTGAGGATTGGGGGATTGGTGGCAATTTCAGTGTCCAAGACGGCATGACGTAGCCTTTTTTTTTGTTCCTAGTGTGTGCTAGGTGGATGTTTATTTTTGGTTGTTTGTTTTGTTTGCTTTGTTTGCGTGCTCTGGGGTATGCCCAAAGCATGAACTAACAAGGACTCTACTTGTTACTTGTTTCCTTCTTGTGGTATATAAATAGAATCACCGGGGTAACCCTTTACCCAAAAAAAAGACAATCCTCGCATGCCGACGTATTCCGTCGTTGGTTGGGGTGTGACAGATTGGTATCAGAGATAGGACTATAGAGATAGGTTATTAGAGACGGATTAACCTAGACTATTTCCTTAGGTGTCTTGCATGAGTACCTCATGCATATTATGCATGTTTATCCTCCAGTGCTTCTTAGTCATACCTGTTTCTCGGTCATTTTATGAGTCTCATATCCCTAAATCTCATCTCGACTCATTTCGTACAAAGTTGAGTCTCGAAACATTGGTGATTAATCAAAAAGTGATACGTATGTCAATCTACCTAAATTCGCATTATGAGAAATGTAGTGTTTAATCATAATTAGTTATATGGCATGTTTATATTCGACTTGATTGGGTTAATTGTGGTTAACATGATGGGGATTAAGAAATGGGCGAATTAGGTGAAAACGGTGGTCGAAAGTATCAAAACCGGACGAACCGAGCACGTAAAAAGAGGAAACGGTCAAAGGGGGCCGACTAGGGAGTTCCTAGCGGTACGCCAAACCCTTGGCCACCACTCTTGGCATACCTCCACAGGCCCAGTCGGGCAGGAAACCCTAAATCTCACTATTTAAGCAAAATTAGCCCCCATTTTTTACCCGTTTCACTTAACCCTAATCACTCTTAGCCGACTTTGATGTTGTTCTTACATCACCATCATCATTCCTTGGTGTTTTGATTAAGATTGGTGAAGATCTAAGGTGTTATCATCATATTTCATCCATAGTGATTTGTAAGCATTGTTCCTTGTGTTCTTTGACCATGCATGCTTAAATTTGATTTTTATGTTAGATTTGGTGTAGATCTAAGTCATGCATGCTATATTATCTAAAGATCTAGTGATTCCATGCTGAATGATGTGATTTTTATGATCAAAGCATGGATAATTATAAAGTAGATGTTATATTTTGCATGATCCAAAAGGAATGATTTTTTTGCATGCAAGTTGATAAAGATGCAATCTTGATGATAGATCTAGGGTATAGAGGTGCAAAGTTGCATGCTTGATGATGCTTGATGAATAAAGTTGAGATATTTAGATGTTTACATGCATGAATATCATGAAAGGTGGTGACTTGATGATGTAAAGCTATGGTAAATCATAGACCCATATATATCTACCATGTGTAGTAAATAAAGAATGGGTTTTAAGGATGATAGTATGTTGAAGCCATAATCTTGAATGGATTATTGCATGCAAATAGTAAAGCTAGGTATTTGTCATAATATAATTATATATGTATGAGTTATGATGAACACCATGGCATGATCTTTTCATGTATGATGTGGAATGTGATGTGCATGTATGATAATCATGATCATTGTTTGAATCTAAGTGATTGAATGGAAATATATATTTTTTAGGGTGCCATGAAAATAAATATTTATGTTGATAGGTATTTCGCCGTTTCCTGATCAAGTGTTATGTTTTGTTTATATATGATAAGTTAATTATGTGTGTCATCACTAAATAAAATCACCAATGTGTCATTGAGTCAACTTGGTCATGTTAGATATTGTATGTCCAGACCCGACAATATCATAGAACCCGAACCGGTTGTGACCTGTGTGAGTTACACTGAGGGCAACAAGAACTGAACTCGCTTAAACGATTAACTGATGTTCTACAGAAATGTAATTGACATAAATACTATTTATATGATCATAAAATATTCAGTCAATAAATGTTATTATTAATTTTAGTAATAATAACTAGCAGAATTATTTATTAAAATTGTTTAATAAATATTCTTTTTTGGGTAAAGGGTTACCCCGGTGATTTTGTATTAATTACCGCAAAAGGAAAACATGTAGTAAGGTAAAATCCCTACTAGATCTCTAAAGGGACAGGCCCCTGAAGAGTTAACCACACAAAACAAAGACAAAAGCAAACGCCTAGCCAAACGCTAGAAAAAACATACAAACACCCCAATCGAAATCAAAGGAAGTCAATGTAGCTGCAGAATTCTTTGACCTTCATGTTCTATGCCTCTTCTTCTGTTTTTCAGTTCCTTAAGACCAAAATTCTCTTCACCTTCTTGAGAAGTTCATAATTATCATCATTCTTGACCAACTAGGTAGGCATTCTAGAGGCAATGCTCATCAACCTATCCTTTTCATTGTTGTTCATTCTTACCAAATCATAAATTTGCATTCTCCATTCGGCTGATCTCTGTTTAGCTTCTTCAAACACTCCTTCTACCACAAAGTCGATTGTACAGTTCCAACTCCTCTTGATGCTATTCTAGCATCCTCTACAAATTTGTTGAGGGCTACAGCTTCTTCAGTTTGCACAGCCTAATGAATCACTAGTGCATTACTAGCTATAACTGGTTCTTCGGCTTGAACTTGCTCATCCGCTTGAACCGTTTGCATAGATACCAAGGTTTCAACAACATCCTCAGTCTCATCTACTAGATGATTCTCCGGTCGAACTTCTGGAAATTGGTCAGTTTCCAAAGATGGAAATGTTCTCACCGAGTCTTCCAGTTCTTGCTTCATCAGGTGCATTTTCATCATTTTTGATTACCTCAATGTGAGTCTGAGTTTCAAGTTCCTTCAGCCTGAACTTCCGCTTGAACTTCAGCTAGAACTTCTGTCACTACCTGTGGTTTGGTGACTTCAGCTCCTTTGTCAACTGACTCTATTACCTCAGTGTTCTCACCTTCAACCAGAACAATTTGATCCATTCTCTTAGTTTCAACCACTGCAGTCCCACTTTGCTCTACTATTGCTTCTTCTATCACCACATTTTCTGCCATACCCCTGTTGCTGGAGGCCACATCCTTTGATGATTGAATAAATGCTTTCTCCCTTGGGATGATCACATATCTCAAAGCCAAATCACCATGTTGATGTGCTCAGGGAGGGCAGCAGCAATAAGCATTGAAGATTGAACCAGTTGGGTTAGAGTGGGGCCTTTGAATGGGGACACTACACCTAGTTGGTTGTTCCTTATGGTTTCCCAACTTTCTTCCACAAAGAAAGGTTGAATGGCTAGCTTCTTGAATGCAGTTAACCTGACCTCAGCCGGAAGTCTCTCTATTTCTTCAATCTCCTGGTTGAATTGAACCTCAGATAAAGATGGTGAAGCAGGAGTGTTCTCCCCCAATTTGACAGGATCAGCTTCAACTGAACGAATCATGTCTGGGTTTGAAGAGCTGACTTCAACCGGAGGTGTAGTGATTGGTTTTGTAGGTTTGACTTGAGCTTGAACCAGAGTTGCAACAGTGGCATTTAGATCATCCACCTGTTATTGTAGTGACTTGTACAGAATCGTCAATTCAGGTAGTGTATAGCTGTCCTCAACTAGCTTTTTACCAGTATCCCTGGACAAAACTAAGCTATCAAACCGAGATTAATCAAGCCTAGTACCCATGGCTTCTTGGCACTTGGGATTCTCCACAACTATCTCAGTTTCCTTTGGTTCCAATGAAGGACCCGCAGGAGCTGATTAAGAGAGGATTGTCGTAGATTGGTTCTTATTGATGTTACTACTGTCAACAAGTTCCAGTGGGGACACCTGTGCAGCAGCAGCCCTTTCTACATGAATCTCTTCTTCTCTCTTGAGATTCACCTCCAATGTAGATTGGGGGTTCAATGCAACAGTGTCCAAATCCATCTAGATGTTCTCATGTAATGAGGTAGGTGAGTTAATAACACCCTCAATTGGATCAGGATTGAATGCATTGTGACTCAAGGGTGATGAGGAAGTTAGGGGCGAGAACCTGTTGGATAGGTATTGTACATCCTTTTCTAATGAATCCCCCCTTAAATGAAGGTTCATCCCTAAGAGATAATCCTAGTTTGGTCAAATTCTGCTTGGGCTTTTGCCTTTAGCGGAGCTTGAACCTTGGGTAGGTTCAGTGGGCATAGGTGGATGAGACCTAGTAACCATATTTTTGTGCCTTTTGAAAATGGCAACAGGGGATTTAGAGGATGAAGTGGCAAGAGTGGTGGTGTTCTTTGTAGATGACTTCCTCATTTTGGATTGATAGGTTTGAAGGTTAGAGGAAGTTGGGACAGATGTGAGTTCAGGCACTATGTGGGTAATAGTCCTGTCATCTTGAGCAGGTTGCTCAGTTGCAGCAACAATTTTCGTTTGATTCTCAACATTTGAGGGTTCATCTGGAAACTGCCTTAGAATTGGTAGAGGATGGTCAGTTTCCCTTCCGAGAAATGCCGACTTGTTGACAACCAGGTTTGAAAAAGTCTTCTCATTAAGAAGTTTTTGCTGCAGAACTTTACCACTCAAAGTAATTTGAGGGTATTCCTCTTTTAAAATACAGGTTAAAAATCTTGGATACATGTAAAAGGAAAAAGTTTGAGCATTTTTGTTTTAGGGCATGAAAAATGAGTTGAGAGAAATTGAAATTTTGATCCTTTACCACAACATAAAATGCCGATGCTTGTTCAGTCGCGAGTTCATCGAATCCTCCCTTCTTTGGAGTTAGACACGCCAGCTGAATGTGGGCAAGAAATCGCCACTTGTATGGCAGCTGCCCCTTTTTAATTGTTTTTCTAGTGGTGGAACCGCCGTAGCCAACCGCTCGAAACAGTAGTAGATAATACTTGGCATCAATCATGACATACGCATCTTCATCTTTCAATTTCAGAACTTTTCGAACCTTTGCTACATCGATTTCAACATCTATACCTTTCACCGTTGAAGAGATACTTTCCGTACCATCACTGTCTTCGACAACCTTGGTGACCAAAATTCTTTCAAAATTTCTTCGTAAATCACCGCTTCAACTATAAGCGCATGATGAAGATGTGATTCCTTCAAGAATTCTACCATTCCGGAGTATACATCAGTCTTACTTGGGTTCTCGAGATATGCCACCAGGTTATGTTCTATGGCGAACTTGGAATTTCCGGCAGGCCGTTTGCTACTTGTGCTTGCTTTAGGAGCCATTGCTTTGTTGGATATTGAGAGAAAAGTGTGACGGTTTTTAGTGATTTTGGAGGAGATGGGAGAATTTGGGTGTGGATGTTATGAGAAAAGTGAGGAATGACGGTAATTTAGGGCTTTTTACTTTGGCGTGGGGTGACGTGGAGGAGAGAGAATCGGAAATAACCGTTCAGTGACTGATTTGACATATGCTTTGGGGTCTATACGGTACAACCTCCTGAAGCGTATCTTTATCTTAAAGATATTTTACTGAACCTCGGATATTTAATGGTTAAAAATTTGATGGGTAATTCAATGAATATCCGCTTAGAAAAAGGCGCCTTCCGGGTAATTAAATGTAAAGCATTTTTGACCTTTGACCCGGAAGTTCAAGCGGAGCACATTTTCTCCTTTATTTTAAAAACCAAATTTCTTCCGTCTGAATCTCAAGCTGACACGGTTCGATCTCCAAGCCGGTCGGCGCTCTAGGAGTAGACCAATTCTTGGTTAGTTTCCTCTAAATAACCGCTTTGCTAATGTCCTTTTTGATTCGCGTGTCGATAAAAGTTTCATATCAAAAGACTTTAGTAAATTGCTAGGGATCGAACCAATAGAATTAGAAACTGCTTATTCCATAGAATTGGCTGATGGAAAAATAGTGAGGGTAACACACATTTACAAGCAATGTAGGATAGAACTATCTGGCCATAGTTTTCATATCGACCTTATGCTCACACCTCTCGGAAGTTTTGATAACTTCATAGTTATGAGATAACTTTTATGAATCTTGTTATATGGTCTTTTCAGGCTTGCCAACACAAGAGTGTCTAAGCCTAGGAAGAACATTTAACAGTTCACTCGAATGAGTGAAGGATTTGGTTGTGAGTTCATAAAAGCATGACATGTAATCATTCAGGAAACTTAATCCCATGGTGGATCATAGGATCCAGTTGGGCCGTATCCTTTTATGCATGTCTTGCTTACACGAATAAGTCACAAACAAGAATCAATAAAACCAGGTACATTTCATAAAAAAAACTTCAACTTATGTTATTAGTCTAATATAAAATCACTGAAAAGCAAAGTATTAATCCCAAACGAGCTAGGTCAAAACAACTATTTGTTTTAAATACGATTAAGGGGTGAACGGCATGATTAAAATAAAAGGCCTTAAAAGGGAAATTCGAATCATGTGTCCCTCGATTAAGCTTTTCTTATTTTCACGTTTCTATAAGGCATTCTAGATGTCATGTATGCATGTGTTGGAGAAAACCCGTGAAAATCTAATAACATTAGTTTGAATACCGACAGAGAAGTCTAACGGTTCTCTATCTTCTTTGAGCTTAACAGGGTAGTGTATAGTACCCGTTTTCTTGTACATGGAGCACTGGTGCTTGTCATGATGAGGCAGCAATGGTTGCACAAATCTTTTTCCATGGGCGTTGATGCCAAATGATCATGGTAATATCAACAGCCTTTTATTGCCCTTAGAGTCTCTTTTCTTGGTACAGGGCTCCTTAACACGGTAGTAATCACCTATGACACATGAAGTGTCAACTGAGCATAATGCTATCAATTGGTTGAACCTTTCCACTAAAGCACGCTGTATATACTGGTTGTATATAAGTGAAAAGGTATAAGCCCAGATACTCGTGGGGTATCCAAGTTGAATCAAGTGATTCTGGTAATGTTTCATCTTAATGACATGACCCTGTGGAGAAGTGCCTTGCATGGAGCTCTTCTCCATCTTATAATGTAACACGCAGTTAGGCTTGTTTGTTATGTCATTGATACTCAAGTCTTGCATGCTTTTGCTGAATATCAGGAAACATGCGAGCCTGCATAATACTTTCTACCTTAGAGGTGTCAGTGTTATGTTAATAAATCTTGGCGTGTTGTATTGCTATAAAGGAACACAACTACGGCGATTGGGCTCTTCAAGACATAGAGTTTATGAAAGATTGTCAGAACATTTTCTGATTTTGTTTCAACAAGATGAAAGTTGGTGTTATTTGATTTGTCTTACTCGAGGACTAATTAAAGGGAGAAAGGGATTCGTTTTCATTAGCCGTTATGAAATGATAATCAAAGCACAATATATTAGTATTTTCGATGTAAAATATTCTTCTTATTATAAATTGGTAAGATTTATTTTATAAGACTATAGAAAATTCGATTAGACAATCGTTTATATTATTGCGATACGTTTAGCCTCATCCATGCCTACTTTATCTGTACACACTCATAGTGCGGTGTTGAAATACTCCAACACTACAAATACATCCAGAGAAGGCGATAGTAATCCCAAATGGTCAATGTGGCAGTCACGGTGTTGAAATATTCCAATGTCTCCACCTTGGAATGTACCCTAAACACCAAGTGCGGTGTTAAAATACTCCAACACTGATGCATCGATAAATACGTTCCAAGTTTGACTTGATTTGGATGGCATCAACTATCAATTTATTATTATCAGATAGGGATATTAAAATTTGATTTTAATTGAGATCGCTTGACAGAAACGAGAACCTTATCTTCACTCGGGACATTCATTTTAAATAAACTATTATGTAAATTACAACTAGGTTGTCGCAAGTTATGTAACCAGTCAAAAGTTGATAAATGACTTATTAAGTTTGATTGAGTTTTATAAAATTCAATAATTCCAAAAACTTATTAAGGTGGTTACATTAAAATTTAGGTCAAGTTATAAAGACTTTTATAACTTGTAACCCGTTGATTGTTTTATTAGTTTTAAAACCATTTTTAAAAGGATCTCGGTGTTTTAGGTTGTGTGTAATACCCACTATTAAACCAAACAACCAAAACAAGCAAAACGAATATGTATTCAACCGTTAGGGTTTTGGTCTTGCTAGAGCCTTTTAGCGAGACCAAATGGGTCACGGAACAAAAGTATAAAACAAACCACAAGGTATGCATCTTCATGTAGCTTGCTTGTTCTGTAAGCTCCCACTGACCTCAAGACGCCTCTTGACATCGATTAGACCTCCGGGTCTTCTTAATGACAACTTGTGCCAAAGTAGAAGATTTCATAAAAGGAAACACCTAATTACAATTTTGAACCAAAAAACTTGTGGGCCAACCTAAAGCCTAAACTATTATAATAATGGACCAAAAATATGGGCTAAACCATAACAAAAAGGTAATCATGCAACAGTCATATCTGGAGTCGGGCTGGATACATATAAAATACAGTAAAAACAAATTGCAATTAAATTGGTCAAACTAAAGTTGACCATAATGCAATTTAATCATGCAATACAACTAAAATTTGATTCGCAAATTTCGGGCGTTTAACCCTAGTTTGCGAATCCACCGGTTTAAAATCGACCGGTTCTGATTTGCGCTTGGTAATCAAGACTCTGATACCACTGTTGGGTTTTTGCAGTGGTATTCGGGTCGTCTGGTGACATATTTAAATTTTTATGGTGTGACCATCAGATTAATAGTTTATAAAATAGTTTACCGAATTAATATATAATTAACTCTAAACGCAGCGGAATAATATATATATCTATACTATCTTAATATATATATATTGGAGAGAGAAAATTTATGTGTTGAATTTTTAAGATTTTTATAAGTTTCAAAGCATAGTGTACAAGTGCTTTAAGCACAAAATCTTGAAATTGATGTTGAAAAGAGTTGAGATCGAATCTCAACAAAGGAATACATCAGAGCAATATTCAGTCCGCGTCAAAACATACCGCCCAAATCAAGCAATTTTCTGGTTCTCGCTCCTGATGCTCCCCAAATCCGGTAAGGGATTCATCTTCTTTCTCGAGTTGCTTTTACACAGCACCTTAATCCGGCCATGTTTCCCGGTGATGTTGAAGAAGCACAAATCGAACGGTTCAACTCAATTCGATTGATAATCCTACGGTTCATCATAATACATTCACGTGGATTGCTCTCAATTTTTGGGTTTTGACGAGGATTGAGCCTATGTTGAACGGTATATATTCACGGCATCTCTTTCAGAAATTCATCAGTTATCAATTGCAATCTTCTTCTTCTGATAATTGGATTTTCTAGTTTTCTACTGCTAATCTTATAAGAATTGTACTAATTATAATTGTGTCTTTATTTGTTTTAAGGGAGATTTTGAAGTTCATCTCAAGTTCATCTCAAGAATTGTCTCAAGTGCAGATTATGGAAGGTAATTTTTTCAATGCCTCTGATCTAATGATATTGTTAGTGATGTTTAGTATTATGTGCCTTATTTGTCTATAATTCAGTTTTAAGACTTCTATGGTTAGTGTTGAGATGAAAACTGAAGCCCAAACACAAACACTGAATGAATATATCCAGTAAGAAACAAACACTGAAATGTTAAATAGATATATGCACCTAAAAAACAAACACTGAATGAATATATGCACCTAGACATGAGATATATCTTTGCTATCATAGACCTAAGAATATCAAATTCTCAGTGAGTGTTTTAGTCCAAAGATTATATCTTAAAAACAGATTCTCAAGGTCTTAAAAACATAAAAGTTATTCACTGTACCAAAACCAGGAGTTATTATTGATTTGTTCAAATGGTTCTTTTTTTTAAACTGTCAAGTTAGAGGTTTTGACTCAGTTTTTTAAGATCTTGGTTGAGGTTTTGACTCAATTTTTTTAAGATCCTGGCTGAGGTTTTTATAAAAATGCAGCCCTGTAAAGTAATCATTCTATGTTTAGACTTTGAAGCAGGTCCTAGAAGTTGAAGTTAGGTTTCTGTAGATCTAGAAATTAGCAAAACTACAATGAATATTCAGGTCTCCTCCCGCTATAATATATATTTTTGAAATTGTTATATTAGCAGGAAGTAACTGGAGCCTTGATACATATAAATGAGTATTTTTGATGGTTTCTAAATACATCAAACTAAATTGGTTAGGGACATCTTTTTGCTAATTGAATAGAACTACATGTTTTTTCTTTTCATTTGGAATAAGGTTCATTATTTCTACCTAGATGCATCTGCACCATTTTGTAATCAAGTTCATGTTTCCTGTCCTGCTTTTGCTTTAGCAAATTCTGTTATTTTCCATGGAATTTAGTTAGGATTTATTTACATGTAACTTTAACTTGTTTTATTTTCTTCCTAAGTAGTAGCTAACTTCCTTTAATATTGAAATATGGGTGTGAACCTAGTGTGTATGTAGCTGCACCTGATGTCTCGGTCTTTCTAAAAAAACATGCGGCAAAACTGGTGGATTTTAAATCGGTTTTATGGTTATTTTATCAAAAATCCAAGCATCTATTTTTCTGACCTGCAAGTTTTATTGATGTCAGTTATAAGCTTCATTAATCCCAACTCATGATGCTTTTTAATTGTCCTTTATGAGTTACATCAAGTTGAGAATCTGAACACACACACACAATAATCAAGTTGTACCTATTTGTTGCTGCTGAAATGAATAGGATAGAAGGGATTAGAAGCAAAACACTAGCATATTTATTTGGTCTTAAATTGATCTAAGTCATGTAATGGGTAGGAAACCAACCAGATTACTTGGATTTGTTGTTTACAAAATATATATGTTTGTTTGGTTTCCAAATTCAATTGAAGTTTAAATACTTAAAGATTTCCTGTCCAAGGTATTTTTACAAAATATATATATGTTTGTTTGGTTTTCAAATTCAATTGATGTTTAAATAAGTAGACATGATCTTATGAGAATATACCATCAATCTAATTTTATAAAATAAACCAAACTGAAATAGCCATTAATCTCATAACTTTTACAAAGGATATATCTGTAGGTTTAGGGGCTGTTTGGTTAATAATCTGTAGGTTCAGGGGCTGTTTGGTCATTATAGAAAGTCATATTCACTGTTAGTTACTGCAGAATGACTCTTTTCAAAACTTAATTTAACTGGTGTATAAGATCCTGATTGAGGATTTGACTCACTTTTACTTAGTAAATCTTCACTCTTAAACGATTTCATAAACTGTCTATTTATTAAAATTTTATGAGTAACTTTTTGAGTCTTAAGAACCATCACAAAGTAAGAGACCATCTCAAAATAAGATTATACAACCAGTTTTGCTTGCTCGTTCTATAAACATGAAGTTGTTGTGGGTTCTATTGGCTAGGAGTGTGGGGAGGTTTATGAGTAAATAATGTTCTTGATGGTAAATAAGCTTAAAAAACTCTATTTGTTAGGCAGTTGTGACTTTATAGGAATTAAATACTATTCTTGATGACTGTTTGTTGTAAGGGGGTGTAGGTATGGTGATTAGATGGTGGATAAGCTCAAAAACTGAGTAAAGGACATGCATAATTATAAGTAGTAGACCTTAAGTTCTATAGTGGTAAAGCACTTGGCTTGTTGTGTTTCAGATTGAGTTCTATAAGTAGTAGACCTTAGGTTTTAAATGTATTACCCTTTATGAACTCATCAATTTTAAGCATCTTTATGAACTCATCAGTTTTAACTGATATTACCCTATATCCACTGATTTTGAATGTTCATGTTTTAAGTACATTAAGTTGTAACTCCACAATAAGTCTTTAGGCCCATCTCAAAATATAATGGTCAAAAAGGGGCTTGGGTTACTGTTGTAGTGGGTTTCGGTCAAACCTTTCTTAAAGCCAATATCAAACTGATTTAAACTGATTTTAACTTGATACATCTATTTCAAGTAGTGTCCTTAAACTGTCTCATAGTTAGGATGACATTTTAACCTTAAAGTTAGCCCATTAAAAGTATTTCAAGTAGTGTTATTATGTTTTTTATTAAAAGAGAAATAAAAATTAAAAGAGAAATGAATAGTGGCTGGATTTGCTTATGGTGTTTAATATTGTAATAACCAAATAATAAGTGACATCACCTGCTGAGAAGCAGTAGCAACACTACCATTATCACAGCCAGTTTTCATCCCATCATACAAAAGAAACTATTATTTGATATTTGAGAAGTTAAAAACGGAATGGCAGTATGCACTTTGTGACTATAAGGATAGTTACAAATGATGGCTTATTTCTATATTTCAAACTAGGTTAGCAACCCGTGTGTGTATTACACGGGTTAAAATAATCAAATTTATTTTTGACAAACTGTTGATTAGTTTTTTTTTTCTTTTAATAGTCAAGTTATTGAATAAATTTATCAAACTCATATCAAGTTTGTCAAATTTTATTAAATGGAAATTTAGTTTTGATAAAATTGGTAATTATACTTAATTGATAATCTAATAAATTGATAATTGAATGCGGTTTTGACATTTGGCAATGCTGATGTGGACCTACTAAAAATGAGACATGTGACACACATTTTAGTGTTTTTTAGGATTAAAGATGTATATGAAATTCACATATTTATTGAAGAATGTAAAAAATTCCTGGGAAGGTTAATAAAATAACAGATTAGTAGAACATTATAATACTTCATCCCCATTCCACCTTGAACTTTATATTCTATCAGTTTCTATGTTTTGTTGGTTGAGATATAAGGGCGTGGTTTTTGAGACTATTTGTGATATAAAAGTCAACCCAAAACCAAACTAGATGGGTTGTCCCGTATAACCCAAGGCTATTGATGATGTTCAACTGTCACATGAACGTCGAGGTTTGCATAAGTATAAAAGCTGTGAAGTATTTGTTCAAGTATGTTTACAAAGGACATGAGAAGCAGGTTATTCAAATCGGTCAAGATGAGCAAGACGTTGTCATCAATGAGATAAAGAGAATTCAAGATGCACGTTACGTCTCGCCTCCAGAGTCCATGTGGCGCATTTTTTCCTTCCCCCTTTCTCAAATCCATCCTGATGTGTTGGCATTACAACTTCATCTCCCTAATAATCAGATGGTTAGATTTAGGGATGATGATATGATGTCTGAAATTGTTGATAGGGAAAGAGATAAGAGAACGATGCTGACAGCCTTTTTTGAAACAAATAGAATGAATGAAGTGGCAAGACAATATTTATACAAAGATTTTCCAAGACACTTCACGTGGAATGTAAGCTCGCGTCGTTGGAATCCACGTTGTCATAAGTCACAAAGAGGTTGCATTGTTGCCACCAATCCAACATAAGGTGAAAGGTACTACTTATGTTTGTTGTTGTCAAATGTAAAGGGTCCTACTTTGTTTGAAGATCTTTGCACAGTTAATGGTGTAAAGCACACAACATTCAGAAAAGCAGCTCTCGAGATAGGGTTAATAGAGAACGATGAAAGTCTTTCACAGTGTCTCGCAAAAGCCTCCATATATCAGTTTCCTGTTGCTCTTAGAAGGTTATTCGTGACAATTTTGATTTTTTGTGAACCTGGAGATGTTCGTAAGTTATGTAATTACCACTTTGATTCATTAGCTGAAGATCATATATTACATATTCAATGTGACGAACGAGTTCGAAATATGGTTCTTACTGAAATTAAAGTATTTTTACAATATATGGGTAAAAATCTCAATGATTTCGATCTTCCTATCATCACAGAAGATGTGAACTTACAGTCTCGAGGTTGTCGTGAGATGCAGGAGGAGTACGGGATAGTTGTGGAACCTGAACACTTATGTGCCAAGATTCTCTTAACGGTGATCAAAAAATCGTTTACAATGAAATCATGAATCATGTCAATAACGATTTACCGGGTGTGTTCTTTATAGATGGTCTTGGTGGAACGGGAAAAACGTTTGTGTACAAAGCTTTGCTTGCTGAAGTCCATTCACGTGGTTTAATTGCTCTGGCAACAGCGTCATCATGTGCCGCTGCTAATAACTTGCAGGGAGGGAGAACATCGCACTCCAAATTCAAGATTCCTATTTGTTAGGGCTGATAATCCGGGATCCTGGCGGCAGCTCAAATGGTTTGGTATCCTTATGCAAGTTCAGGATCCTGGCAGGTTCGAGCATCCTGAATTACAGTTATCAACTAACCCGTTTGTTTTTCCCATGTGTCTTATTAATTGCAGGGTCAAAGAAACGTGTAGATAAGCCTAAAGACTCGGACAAATGATATAGAACGTGGACTAAGTGGTCCACAACGTTCATATTGGCTCAGTTGGGAGAATCCCTAAAATATAGGACAGTTGGTTATATTATTTCAGGATGCTCGCCAGAAGCTCAAAGGATCCTGAACTACAGTTATCGATTAACCGTTACAATTGTCCACGTGTCTTAATTGATTGCAGGTATTAAGGGACGTGTAAATGATGGCTAAAGACTCGGTCAAGGCTTTATGGGACGTGTTGTAACTGACTCCAACGTTCACAAAGACTTGAAGACTCAATCCCTAGTTTTTAGCCTAGTTAGTTAATGCATTTTTGACTATTTAAACGAGCTCTAGGTCATTCATTCAGGAGGACACACACACAACTCACGATACTTGCTATCAAAACTCTCTGTAACACTTAGAATACGAGCTCATTTCACTTGTACCAAATACTTTCATCATATAAAAGTTTTAGGAGGCAGGTACTTTGAACCGGCCCCCGAGGTTTTTTGCTAGGCTCCTTGAGGATACTCAAGGATTCCTGGATTTTCCCTCGTTACATCCTCGTGTCAACCTTTACATTTGCATTTTCATCTTTATTTTACATCAAACACTCTACCTCACTTACAAAGTTTGATCAACTAATTGCTTAGGCAGTTTTTGACCAAAACAATTTGGCGCCCACCGTGGGGCAAACGGTGTTTGAATTCGATTAAGAGCCTTGATCTTCTTCCCATAACCAATTCTTGAAAATGTCGACTCAACCAAAATTCACCTCAAAATCTGTTTCATCCTCTAAGCCCACTGTCAACGCTGGTCTCCCCCCAATGATGAAGAAAGTGGCTGATACTAATGCTAGAGGAGTGGAATACCCCACTTTTACTGGATCTCAAGGTACGTCCACTGACTCTACTATTTCTAATAATGATCTCTATGTTTTGATCAGGCAAATGAAGGCCCATGCGGATGAACAAACCAAAACCAACGAGAGAATGATGAAGGAGATCATGGAATTGAAGAAATCGAAGAAAACAGTAGAGGAAATCAGCCCTTTGATCCCAAAATCATTCGGGTTTAACTCTCCGGAAATATCGGAGCAGCCGAAACAGAAAGTAAATCCCTCTACTGTTCAAAAGTCAGGTATTGCAACAGTTACCACTGCAGGATCCTCAGGCACTCAGCATCAGAAGACTTCCAGGACGATGGATCTGGAATACTCTGGATTCTACTCTGAGCAACCCCCAGAATCTTACTACAGCGAATATGGAAGTCAGCAGCCGCCGAGATGCTCAAGTCAGCAACCAGCCGGGTTTTTAAACCATCGGGTGCCAGCAGTCTCAATGCATCAATCCGCATCTCGACCACAACAATTCGCGGCAACAAACCTACATGAGCCTTGGAGTCAGCAGTCAGCAATGCCTACTCCACAGATGCTACAGGGATCTTCATCTCAGCCATTCCAACCGTACCGGAGCCGCTTCCGAGCAGCTCACGATCCTCAAGGATCCTTATTTTCTAACCCTACTCTCTCTGCAGGCACGTTCCCAGGTTCATCTCAGGAGATGCATGAGGGAGACTTCATCCCCATGCAAGTGGAGACTACGACTGAGCCAACCATCGTTAGAGATACTGGATATGGACCTCAAATCCCTCTACAAACTTCCAGGGCTGGTAACAACTTTGATAATTATTATACTAACCCTAACCAAGGAATTGTGCAGGATGCAGGTATTGACCCCGTCATCGCCAGGGAACTTCAGAGATTGAAAGACATGATCTCAAGTGTTCCTGGTGTTATTCGTCCAATTCCTGAAGTGCCAGCAGGCAGCCACAGGATATCCAGATTTGCATGGCCCATCTGTGACGTAGAGATACCGAAAAGATTTCAGACCCCCAACATGAAACTCTACGATGGAACCACAGATCCTGAGGAGCACGTGGCACAATACAGGGAGCGAATGGAGATCAACCCCATTCCTGCAAACATCAAAGAAGCTTGCTTATGCAAGGGATTTGGTTCAACACTGACAGGACCAGCCTTGAAATGGCTACTCAGTATCCCTCCTAACACTATTACTTCTTTTCCCCACTTGGCTAACTTGTTTAATAACCAGTTTTCTTGCAGCAGGAGCTTTGAGAAGCTCACTGGTGATTTGTACAGGATAGTTCAGAAACCCAGTGAATCCCTAAGGGATTACGTGGCCAGATTTGGTCGAGAAGCTCTAGATATCCCTAACTTGGATATGGCAGCTGCTGTAGAAGCCTTCAAAATGGGGATTAGAGGGGATTCCCGATTTTATGATGATTTGGTTATGACTCCTTGCAGGAACCTTGATGAGGTCAGAACAAGGGCACTGAGGTTCATCAGGTTAGAAGACGATAAGAAGATCCAAAAAAGAGGTGAAGAAACGTCGGGCAGAAGGACAAACTCTCCCGGGAAACAACAAAGAAACAAACCCTATTATCATAATGATAATCCAAGGGTCAACGAAGTGGAAGAGGAAGACGACGAAGAGAACTTCACAAAGGTATCTGATTATTGCTTTTCGGTTGACACAAGTGGTTTGTTATGTGCCTTGCAGGATCTAGGTGATAAAGCCAGGTGGCCAAGAAAATCGGATAAACAAGGATCATGGAAAGATAAGTCTAAATGGTGTGCCTACCACGAAGACTTTGGGCACTTAACAGATGATTGCATAGCCCTTCGGAAAGAGATCAGTTACCTGCTCAGCAAGGGGCATCTCAAGGAATTGTTCGGTAGAAAGAGAAGCAAAACTCAAGAAGCTGCTGAGCTGCCCAAAAGAGCTCAGTCGCCACCAGCAGATGCAAAGGTGATCAACTTCATCTCTGGAGGATCTGACATATGTGGGGCCTCTTTCTCATCAGCAAAAAGACATGCCAAGGAGGCCAAAATGGATCAAAGCAGTCGACCAAAGAAGAATGCAATATTGACTGAAGACAAAGTCATTTCTTTTGACGAAACTGATAAGCAGGACATCCAGGATCCTCATCATGACAGTCTGGTAATTACATTATGTATTGCTAACCATTATGTTCGCAGGATCCTGATAGACAATGGCAGCTCGGTCAACATTATTCAATTGGACGTGCTTAAGAAGATGAGCATTCCCGAAGAAGAAATAATTCCAAGATCCTCAGTATTAGTAGGATTTAGCGGAGAAACCAAGCATACGGTTGGAGACATCAGACTTCCTGTTTACGTAGAAGGGGTCAATTCCATGCAGAAATTCTGCGTTATTGATTCCCTGCCTTGTTGCAATGTAATCTTGGGAAGGCCATGGATCCATGACATGAAAGCAGTTCCATCTACCTATCATCAATGTGTGAAGCTTCCCACACCTTGGGGAGTTGTAAGAATACTAAGTGATCAACAAGAAGCCAAAGACTGCTACACTTCTGCTATGAAGAACACTATCAAGTCAAGGCCAGCATAGCAATTAAAGAAACCAGCACGAAGAGTTCAGATGACAAAGGAATTGGAGACCAAAGAAATTCAACTCAATCCTGAAGATCCTGAAATCAAAGTGCTGGTAGGAACAAATATTCCTGAAGATACTGAGGAGCAGCTCGTGAGCCTCTTAAAGTCCAGAGTCACGACATTTGCATGGAAACATGAAGACATGACAGGTATATCTAAAGATATTATTACTCATAAACTTGGTATAGATGAATCTTTCAGGCCAATACATCAGAAGAGAAGAAAGTTCGCTCCTGAGAGAAACATCATAATCCAAGAGGAAGTTGACAGGCTGCTCAAATCAAAAATGATCAGAGAAGTTAAGTATCCTCGCTGGTTGGCTAATGTGGTGGTAGTCCAAAAGAAGAATGGTAAGTGGAGGGTATGTGTAGATTACACAGACCTAAACAAGGCCTGCCCTAAAGACCCATTCCCTCTACCGCATATTGATTCTATGGTGGACGCAACTGCTGGGCATGAGATGCTAACTTTTATGGACGCATCTTCGGGCTTTCAACAAATTCAAATGGAACCATCAGATCAGGAAGACACAGCCTTCATGACCCCTACAGGTATTTATTGTTATATTGCAATGCCTTTTGGTTTACGAAATGCAGGTGCCACATACCAAAGGCTAGTCAACATGATGTTTAAAGACAAGCTGGGGGACACCATGGAAGTATACATCGATGATATGGTGGTGAAATCGAAGAAAGCAGAAGATCATCCCAAAGATCTTGAAGCCGCATTTGATATCTTGGACGAGTTCAACATGAAATTGAATCCTTCCAAGTGCCATTTCGGAGTAAGAGCCGGCAAATTCTTGGGCTTCATGGTTACTGAAAGAGGAATAGAAGCCAGCCCTGAGCAGATACAAGCTATCATAAACTTGAAGTCTCCAACAAACGTTAAAGAAGTTCAAAGATTGACTGGAAGAGTAGCAGCACTTAACAGATTCATATCAAGATCTTCCGAAAAGAGCAAAGAATTCTATGACATACTGAAGAAAAACAAAAAGTTCGAATGGAGTGAGAAACACGAAGCAGCTCTGAGCTCCTTGAAAGAATATTTATCATCCGCTCCACTTCTAATGCAACCAGTCAAGGGCGAACCACTATCCCTCTATTTAGCAGTCTCAGGCAGCTCAGTAAGTGCTGTGCTTGTGAAAGATCATGAGGGACAACAACATCCGGTATATTATGTAAGAAAAACACTATTAGATGCTGAAACCAGGTACTCTTATTTGGAAAAATTGATTTTAGCTCTTGTCATGGCTTCACAAAAATTAAGACATTACTTTGAAACTCATGTTATTTGCGTGAAAACTAACTATCCTGTTAAGTGTGTCTTGAGAAAACCAGAAATGTCAGGTAGAATGGCGAAATGGGCAGTTAAATTAAGTGCCTATGATATCATATATGAGCCAAGAACAGCAATCAAGTCACAAGCCCTTGCAGATTTTGTGGCTGATTTCAGCAGCGACATACTGCCAGAAGTTGAACTTGAGGTCAAGCAGCTCGAAGAAGCTTCAGGCAGCTGGATACTATATACAGATGGAGCATCTAACGTTAGAGGAACAGGACTTGGTGTGCTACTGAAATCGCCACAGGGGGACATTATCCCTCTATCTATCCATTGTGAATTCAAAGCCACCAACAATGAAGCTGAATACGAAGCTTTAATTGCAGGATTACAACTCGCTAAAGATATGGATATCCAACACATTCAAGTTTTTATTGACTCCTTGTTATTAACTAACCAATTTAATGGATCCTATGCAGTGAAAGGCGAAAGGCTAACCAAATATCTGGACCTTGTAAAACAATTAGCATTATCTTTTGAAAATTGCAGCATATCACAGGTACCCAGAGAAGAAAACGCAGAAGCTGATGCTTTGGCAAATTTAGCATCATCTTTAAGGATCCCAGAAGGTGTCAAGATTCCCATAACTCACATCCTGACACCAGCAATTGAAGAACAAGAAGTTAATGATGTTACAACAGATAAAGATCAAGAAATGACAGACTCCCAGGATCCTCAAGAATCCTGGACTTACCCTATTAGGAGATTTATCCAAGAAGGAGAAATCCCAAAAAACGAGAACTCCAGACTCTTCCGAACAAAGGTAATTCCATATTCAATAATAAATGGTATCTTATACAAGAAATCTCTTGCAGGACCATACTTGAGATGCCTCGAGCAGCCTGAAGCACATGCGGTACTTCAGGATATTCATGAAGGTGATTGTGGCAATCACACTGGGGGCAGATCACTATATTCAAAAGTATTAAGAACAGGATACTACTGGCCCACCATGAAGAAGGATGCTATGGCCTTTGTTCAGAAGTGTGATGCATGTCAGCGGCACGGCAACATCCTCCATCAGCCTGCTGAGCCGCTCCATTCAATATCATCTCCATGGCCGTTCATGAAATGGGGAATGGATATAGTTGGTAAGCTGCCTGTAGCACCTGGAGGAAAAGTCTTCATGCTAGCCATGACGGACTACTTTTCTAAGTGGATCGAAGCCGAAGCCTTTGTCCAAGTTCGAGAAAAGGAAGTGATTTCTTTCATCAAAAGGAATATCTTGACAAGGTTTGGAATCCCATCGGAAATAGTGTGCGACAATGGATCTCAATTTATTGGAAAAAGGACGACAAGTTTTTGTGAGGCATGGGGCATCAAGATGGTAACTTCGACTCCCGTACATCCACAAGCTAATGGCCAAGCGGAATCGAGCAATAAAATCATCATCAATAATCTCAAGAAGAAGCTAGGAGACAAGAAAGGAAGATGGGCTGAAGATCTACCTTTCGTATTGTGGGCTGATAGAACAACTTCCAAGAATGCTACTGGTCGAACACCCTTCTCCTTGGTGTTTGGATCAGAAGCTGTAATTCCCACTGAAATAGTGATGCCAACTGCCAGAACAAGCTGCCGGGATTTCGAAGCTAGTAAGCAGGCGTTCCTTGAAGATCTTGAAACAGTTGACGAAATTAGAGACCTCGCAAAGTTCAGAATGGCAGCATACCAGCAGAGGATAGCCAAGTCTTACAATAGGAATCTAAGGATCAGAAGATTTCAAGTAGGAGATCTGGTACTCAGGAAAGCTTTTCAAAAGACAACCAATCCGGCACATGGAAAACTTGCGCCCAAATGGGAAGGTCCCTATTTAATAGATTCAGAAGCTGGAAAGGGAGCATATAGGTCGGCTACTATGGAAGGTGAGCTGCTCCCAAGAGCTTGGAATGCAATTCACTTGAAGTTATATTTTATGTAAGTCCTTTCTAGATCCTTTGAGCATATCAAGGAATCCTTGTCTAAACTTCAAAGACCTCAGGTATGACTTTAACCATTATTTTAATTTCATATTATTATTTTTGTGAAGTAATTACTGACTTAAGCATCGGAGGGGTGTTAGCCAAACTAACACCCACCCCTCACCGAGCCTTGAAGTGTTTTGCAGCTGTTCGGAGCATCCTGTCATAAGTTAGAGGCTGATCACCTCTTCTAAGTCAAATGCATTCTGAATGCAATCAAAGGTTTAGGAGGTTCTCACCTTCTCGTTCACTAATGGGAATCGCCAGGAGCGCAAGACCCTCGCCAGGAGCGCACGATGGTGGCCTATGGTTCGAGGTGGTGCGACCAGTTCATCCTAGGGTGGCTGATAATTTCATCACTGTTGGCCATGGAGTGCACTTCAATATGAGTGGCAGACGTGTCATCTCGCAAAGATCCTAAGGTTTTTGGCATTTTCGTGTCAACTAAGGTTTAGACACCTTCGTGTCTCCTAAGTTATGGGCTTGACCCCAGTTGGCTTAGTCCCAAGTATCTATGAGCTTGTCCTCAGGTTAGCAAAGGTTGTTGATGCTCTCGCATTAATTAAGGCTTAGACACACTTGTGTCTCTCAAGTTTCGGGCTTGACCCCAGTTGGCTTAGTCCCAAGTATCTATGAGCTTGTCCTCAGGTTAGCAAAGGTTGTTGATGCTCTCGCATTAATTAAGGCTTAGACACACTTGTGTCTCTCAAGTTTCGGGCTTGACCCCAGTTGGCTTAGACCCAAGACTTATAAAACATTTCGTATCTCAGAAGACAAGGTTGGGCTTGACCCCTGTTTGACTTGTTCCTAAATACTCGAGACTTATTATCAGATTCATCGGAATTTCATCAAGTATATCTTAAGGATTCCTAAGGATCCTCATGGATCCTGGTTATCTCGACAGTTGAATTACTTTTGAACAGGTGACATTGGTACTGCGTATATTGCATATTTTTATTACTAACCAAGTATTGGCTAGCATCATGGTTTGTTAACATTGACAAAGTTTTATGGGCTTTAGAATTTTTAAACTAAGCATCCTGTCGGATCGTCATTCAAACATATTTTTCAAAATAATCAAAAATATACACAACACACCATGATGATCAAAATACTACTAAGTCATATATATGCAGGAAATACAAAAAGAGCAATCGACAGGGTTCCGACTGATGTATGGGGAAGACAACAACTTGGAGTTATTTATGGGGAAATCACATGAGAAGTTGCGTTGCTATCAAATCGGGAGCTAACGAGTCACCTTCGTAATTATTTCAAGAGATGACGTTGAGTTTGAATTTTTACAGCCGTCTTCTTGGTCGACAACTGTTAAAATTCAGGGGCAATTGTTAGGGCTGATAATCCGGGATCCTGGCGGCAGCTCAAATGGTTTGGTATCCTTATGCAAGTTCAGGATCCTGGCAGGTTCGAGCATCCTGAATTACAGTTATCAACTAACCCGTTTGTTTTTCCCATGTGTCTTATTAATTGCAGGGTCAAAGAAACGTGTAGATAAGCCTAAAGACTCGGACAAATGATATAGAACGTGGACTAAGTGGTCCACAACGTTCATATTGGCTCAGTTGGGAGAATCCCTAAAATATAGGACAGTTGGTTATATTATTTCAGGATGCTCGCCAGAAGCTCAAAGGATCCTGAACTACAGTTATCGATTAACCGTTACAATTGTCCACGTGTCTTAATTGATTGCAGGTATTAAGGGACGTGTAAATGATGGCTAAAGACTCGGTCAAGGCTTTATGGGACGTGTTGTAACTGACTCCAACGTTCACAAAGACTTGAAGACTCAATCCCTAGTTTTTAGCCTAGTTAGTTAATGCATTTTTGACTATTTAAACGAGCTCTAGGTCATTCATTCAGGAGGACACACACACAACTCACGATACTTGCTATCAAAACTCTCTGTAACACTTAGAATACGAGCTCATTTCACTTGTACCAAATACTTTCATCATATAAAAGTTTTAGGAGGCAGGTACTTTGAACCGGCCCCCGAGGTTTTTTGCTAGGCTCCTTGAGGATACTCAAGGATTCCTGGATTTTCCCTCGTTACATCCTCGTGTCAACCTTTACATTTGCATTTTCATCTTTATTTTACATCAAACACTCTACCTCACTTACAAAGTTTGATCAACTAATTGCTTAGGCAGTTTTTGACCAAAACACTATTAAACTTGAAAATAACTCGATGTGCAACATCAACAAACAAAGTGGAGCCGCTGAAGTAATTAGGTCATGCAAAATAACCATTTGGGATGAAGCATCGATGGCTAAGCGACATGCGATAGAGGCGGTCAATCGAGCTTTGCAAGACATTATAGGCGTTAGGCTCCCATTTGGTGGAAAGATAGTGGTTATGGGAGGCGATTTCAGACAGGTGTTGCCGGTCGTTAAACGTGGCACTCGAGCACAGATTATAGACGCCAACTTACGCATGTCGCCTCTTTGGTCTTTGACTAGAGTAATGCGGTTGACCATAAACATAAGAGCACTTAATGATCCATGGTTTTCTGATTTTCTTTTAAGAGTTGGTAATGGAACCGAAGAATCGATCGAAGGAAGCTTTATCCGCATTCCTGATTCCATGGCAATTCCATCAATTATACGAGAAAACTCTATAAAAAAATTGATCGATGCCATCTTTCCATCACTTCAAGATAATATGCATTCCTCGGATTATATAATCTCAAGAGCAATTTTATTCACTAAGAATGAGAGTATTGATGAGATTAATGATCAGATGATTGACAATTTTGTAGGGGAGGAAAAAGTTTACTATAGTTTTGACGAGGCTGAAGACGATTGCAACACCTTATATCCGGTCGAGTTCTTAAACACGCTAAATGTGAGTGGTTTGCCACCTCATAGACTTCGTCTAAAAGTTGGATGTCCCATAATGTTGCTACGGAATATAGATCCATCACATGGTCTATGTAATGGCACAAGATTGATATGCAAAGGTTTCCAACGCAATGTTATTGATGCCGAAATAGCCGTTGGCCAACACATTGGAAAACGAGTGTTTTTGCCAAGAATCCCTCTGTCTCTTTCTGAAGAAGACATGTTCCCGTTCAAATTGAAAAGAAAACAGTTTCCCGTTCGACTTAGCTTTGCCATGACAATCAATAAAGCTCAAGGTCAAACAATTCCGCACGTTGGTGTTTATCTACCGGATTCTATTTTTTCGCACGGACAACTATACGTGGCATTGTCAAGAGGGATATCACGAGAAAATACAAAGATATTAGTGCATATGGCCAAATATATTTTAGAAGAGATGGGGTATACACCTCAAATGTTGTTTATCAAGAAGTCTTACAGGATCAATGAACAATCGTTGTTTTTTTCGTCACATGCTTGTAATTATTGTTATTACTTCAACGGCCACACTTTGTAACTTATTACATTATATTATGTGTCTTATATATTACAGTTTATGTCTTTTATATTAGATAGTTTGGTTTCACACATTCAACTAAGACATTTGAAATTACAAGCTGACCCATTTCACGTCATTAATTTATAAAAAGACAAGGTTAATTTACTAATTATGATATTTGTTTCACTCTTTTGAAAGTCAATCCTACACGAACGATCTGCAATAAGCGGGTTTATCAATGTTGAAATTTCAATACATGTATTGATGTTGGAGGTGTTATCAAGACTTCCAGCAAAATTTGCCTGTCAATGTAAGCTTGTTTGTAAGGAATGGTGCAAGCTCATTTCAACAAATGATTTTGTCAAGGCTCGCATCTCCAAATCTCACCAATTCAATATTTTATCCACCGATTGTGATGATAATTCATTTCACAAGTTAGTCTTCGACAATTCGATGTTTGGTTTCGATGGCCCTGTTCACCTTCCTTTCAGACTTCAACCATGGAATTTGAAGGTTTTAGGCGTGTTAGATGGCTTGCTCTGTGTTCTCCTTGTAGATACACGTGAGATAGTGCTGTGGAATCCTCTCATAACTGTCTACAAAAAGTTGTCATAAAACAAAACCATGTTTGTTGATGATCCTGGTAGCAATATATTAGGGTTTTATTATTCCAACTCTGCTCAGGATTATAGGCTTCTACATGTAACATGGGGCCAAGAAGAAAATGTTTATTATATATACTCTATGTCGATGGATTCATGGACCGTGATACCTTTTTTAACGAAAATGGAGTATAATCCTAGCAGATTGATTTTGTCATGTGCGACATTATGCGGAGATGTCCTCTTTTTCTTGGCTAGCGTTTTTGGTTTAGGGTATTATCTTCAGTGGGTTCTACGCTTTGACGTAAATTCTGAACAATTTACGAATATATCCATACCTGAGTTTAGATATAATGGTGGGGATAAATTACACATTGTTAATGTCCATAATGACATTAGACTTTTTGTTGTTCATGGCCTGCATGAATATGTCTATTCCTTTGACGTATGGAAGATGATGGGCGATGAGTGGTCTTTGGAAGTTTCATTATCGAAGGTAATGTCCATTCTTCTTCCTATAGAATTCTACGTCAAGTATGTCACGAATGAAGACAAATGGATTCTTATGACGAATTACGATGATACTTATGTGTTGGACTTTAGTATGAACCTTTACTCATATCCTTCTAAGTACTTTAATGCAATTCAAGGAGCAGCATACACCGAGACGCTTCTATCCCCAGGTATTCGTGGACATTGGATGTTTTGTTTGAATATGTGTGTAGCCCTAAATATTAACATTACTTGGTAAAATATGTTAAAGTATTTTGTTATATTTTAATTTGTTAGATTATTATTTCTTTTATGTTAAAATACTAACATATTTGTTTTTTTTTTTACATTAATTGGAAAATTCCTAAAGATGTCTAAGGCCTTTTTAGAACCAGGTATGTTATGTTATCCTTTAACATTTTTAATATGTATTGTGGTTATGATAAAATCAATGTAATATAGACTTTAACATTACATTTCAGTGGCAGATGCTGTTCCGGTTGAGGATAATGAAGAGTTTCGTGGTATTTTTATCGATGAAGAGTGGTGAGATCTTTATGGTCAGGAGGTCATTGAAATGGTTACGTTTTATGAGGCCCTCTTAATGTGACCTCATCAAAACTATTATGTTCATGAATTCAACTTAAAACACTGTTTATGACTGATTGCATGGTGTACGACACGGATTGACTTCCTTACTATGTAATTCATTGACCCTCGGATTTTGATTTTTAAAAGTACTATGTTATTAGTGATATCTTAAAACTATGTTGATGACTTCTATCTTACAACTCATTTGGTTTTAAATTACTATGTTTGTGACCAATATATATTTCAATTTGAGTGTTTGTTGTTATTTGTTTGAGTTTTAAAAAAACGAATACCTCGTTGTAAATTGTCGTGCCGCCATAACAAGCTAACAGAAGACGAATAACACGCTATACACTGTTGTCGTCGCAAAGCGCGGGCACACGGCTAGTATGCATATATATATTATATATATTAAATCTATATAATCGTTTAACAGTCAAATACCAGTACGCAACAGGATCCGATTTCCGAACACGCAAACACGAATAAAATAATAAATCTAAATTAATAGTGAGTTTGGATATACCTTGGCGGTGTTGAACAAGTGTTCAAGACACCGAGTTCAACGAACGAGGCGCTAGGTTGAAACGGAACAAGCCACTTTCGAGCTCCAACGGTTGTCGCGTATCGTGATGATTCTAGTGGTCCGTTGTCACGTACCGCTACATGACTGTGTTTATGATCCGTGGTCATTACGCGTCGCAAGAGTACACTTTGACTTACGCCGCGTTTCACGAGACTACGAGATCAATCAGATTCAGATCTGATTGCAACCGGAGACAGCGCACAGCGAAAGGCGTCAGGCTAGTGTCGAAAGGCGATGGTCATGCGGCAACAGGCGAGCGACGGTAGTGGTGGTGGGTGACGACGACGACGGCGAGTACACGGTGATGATCGGGGATTTGCAGCGGCGATTGAAGACAAACGAGCAATGGATCAGGGCGTACGAGGCGGCGATCTCTAGTCATAAGTGTTGGATTTAGGTGTCCAGACCCGACTAAATCAAGTACCCGACCTGGTTAAGACCCGTAAGAGTTACACCGGAGGCAACGGGTTTTTAAAGTCCGCTTACTTTTATAACCGGCAAATTCGCAAAAGAATTAATTAATTGTTCATTAGATAGTTTAATGGATAAATAACTAATTACTTATTTAAATTACAATTAATCATTAAGATTAATTTAGCGACAAAAGACGTTAAATATTAATTACGTCTTGTACGATGATTGACGAATTAGTGTTTGACTAATATTCGTTTAGTCTCGGTAATCGGAATATATATTTGAACACGTTTAAAATATTTCGATTATTTAATGGTTCGATCGTGGATTAATTAAATTCGAGGGACTTAGCCGGAAATAAATCATATATATATATATATATCTGATTGAGGGAGGCCAAACCCTAATCCTGATTAGAGAAATTTCGCCCCCCCTCCCCTCCTCCCTCTCTCGAAGCCGACGCCAACCACCACCATTGCCCGCCGTCGCTTCTTGTTCTCCGTCGTCTCTACCATTCGATCGTGAGAACCCTAATCCGCTGATCACCTTCTCGACGTGGTTCCACCTTTTGGTATCCGCCACGCGTCGAAGCCGAGAAATCCAAGTCACCGCCGTGTCGCCTCTCCGAGTCCGCCACCGCCGCTGCCAATCGTACGCCGCCGCCGTCCGCCGCTCTGCTAGCCGCTGCTGCCGTCCGCTCCGCCGCCGCTGCAATCGCACCGCCGCCTCCGCCTGTCACCGGGCCGAAGCAGCGTGCCGCGACCACCGCCGCCGAACCCCGTCGCTTAGCCGCCGCCGCCACCCAGCCGGCCGCCGCCCTCTCTCGCCGTCGCCGGTTCCACCGCCGACAAACCCTAGCCGCGAACCGCGAAACCCGCTTGTTCCGCTCGTCGTCCGCAAACCCTAGTTCGCGCCTGATCCGACGTACGAGATTTTCTCGGTGCTTGATTCACCGCGTAGTAAATCCGTGTCCGCGAGACAAGTCAGATTCGTCAGACGAATCACGCCCTGCGAAACCCTAGCGTCACCCGTTGACTTCCGGTGTCTCGAACGTTTGTTTGAATCACC